>JAJQKJ010002310.1:0-53569 GCA_029574335.1 Rana kukunoris | reverse complement strand
TCTGCTCAAATTTTTTCACCATACAGATTCAGAAGACGTAAAGATATCTCAGAAAGGCCTGTGAGCTTTGGCTCCTTGTAGATATATTCTTTACCATCTTCATCCTCAAAGAATGTCTGTAGAGATAAGGAAGAATACAATTATGGGCACAGTTAATTCTGTGACACTGGCTTAATCAAACCTTCAGAGGCAATATAAGCTTTAAAGGAGTTGTAAAATCAGACGTTTTTTTTTTTTTATCTTAAAGGGTAAGTTCACCTTTAAAAAACTTCCCATATTCCTGTCAAGATTACCCAGGGGATTTAGGAAGCCCTTATGGACGAAAAATGTCAGGACAATAACTTCATATCATCACCTACTCTGATTTTGATAATCTTGATGCAATAAAAATGATAATCTGCTAACTTTTTGCGCTATATATATTTTTAACAAAAATCCCACATAAAACTTTGTCTGTATAGTCAAGACTTTTTTTATATAATAATATCAGCTTTTTGCATTGTCTAGCATTGGGAAATGTTTGTGAGAAATAATACCGCTCTAAAAACTGCTGATCCCTTGGCTTTGCTTCCGTCCTACTAAATCAAAATGGTGCTGGCTATGCACAGGTGCATTGGATAGAAAAAGGTCCTGGACTGCCGCACTCCTTAAAACGATGGCCCGGATTTAAGTCGGACTTACGCCGACGTATCTAAAGATACGCCGTCATAAGTACAAATGTGCGCCGTCGCATCTCTGCGCCGATTTACAAAGCTAGATACGTCGAAAAGCAAGGCTTCAGCCGCCCGACGTAACTTGCCTACGCCGGCATATCGTGGGCGCATAGTTACGCTGGATGCATTCGGCGTACCCATGTTAAATATGCAAATGAGTAAGATACGCCAATTCACTAACGTACTTGCGTCAGGGGCGCATTTTTTAAGTGATTTGCATAAGGGTTACGTCCGGCATAAAGTTATTCCTCATATAGGAGGTGCAACCCATTCAAAGGTATGGATCAGGGAACAGCCGTCGTATTTTACGTCGTTTACGTAGTACTACGTAAATAGGGCTGTGCATAGGTTACATTCACGTCGTAGGCACTGTGAGCATGCGCACTGGGATGCGTCCAAGAGATGACGCATGCGCAGTTAGTTTTTTGAAGCTCAGCCCATCATTTGCATGGGGTCACGCTTCATTTTAATATATCACGTCCACTTCCAGCCCACTTCCACCTACTTTGACTTATGTCGGCTTATGCCGACAACTATAGGCTACGCCGGCGCAACGTTGAGCGCATATTATTTGTGAATAGCATGCTTGCCTCTCAACGTTGCCCCTGGCGTACCGTAAAGAAGATACGCTATACCCGCACAAAGATGCACCGTTGGCTGTGAGTCCGGCCCAATGTCTTTATTATACAAATAAAATCCAAAAAACAACCAAAGCGATGCAGTCAAAATGAAGTGAACAAAAGTATTCTTTTGTTCACTTAATTTTGACTGCATCACTTTGGTTGTTTTTTGGATTTTCTTTCTATAATAAAGACATCGTTTTAAAGAGTGCGGCAGTCCAGGACCTTTTTCTATCCATAGGGAAATGTTAACAAAGTCTATGGTCACTAGGTGAATTATTGACAGCTTGAAGGTCTGTTTTTAACATTTGCTTAGGAAAAATACATCAGGCTAACATCATAAATAATAGTATTACAAGAGGGGATTGCACATACATAGGGATAACATATTTAGATTCGTGTGTGGGCCCCATCGGTTTTTTCTCCATCGGTGAAAAAACGTAGAACCTGTTTTAAAATTATCTGATGGTTAAAAAAAAAACGATAGAAAAAAACGATCATCTGTGGGGAAAGCTATCGGTTAAAAATCAACGTATGCTCAGAATTAAGTCGACGCATGCTCAGAAGCATCGAACTTCTCATTTTTCTTTTTACGTCACCGCGTTCTGACACGATCGGTTTTTTAATTGATGGTGTATAGGCAAGACTGATGAAAGTCAGCTTCATCGGATATCTGATGAAAAAATCAATCAGACCATTTACATCGGATGAACCGATCGTGTGTGCAGGGCATAATGAAATCCCCAGTGAGTTTTGTCACCATTCCACATGTAGCTTCTTACCAAATGGGAAGACCCCATATTATAGGTAGTTTAAATGCGCCTTAGAATACATGAACACTGCTGGTGGCAGTGCTTCCGAAAGAAAGAGAACCACAGGGCACATCAATACGGAGACTTGGTAAATAACCTAATTTGCTTCATGGATGTTAAGCTAGCAAAAGAAAACACATAACAGCCTCTCATAGTGTAAAAATATGTGGGTATCTACCTTCAATATATTTGCATACACGAGTGTGTCAAAAAATGTACAGCGCTGCTGATTTTGGCTCCAGCGTGCGCCATAATGTCAGCACAGGCTCTGCCCCTGGGACTTTATATTCACATTGTCACTAAAGGTGTTAATGTATTTACCCAGTAGGGATGAGCCGAACACCCCGTGTTCGATTCGCACCAGAACCTTCAAACGGACCGACCGCGCAAACATTTAGAACCCCATTGACGTCAATGGGACTCGAACGTTCGAATTCAAAAGTGCTAATTTTAATGCCCCATATGCAAGTTATTGTCGGAAAACATCTTTGAGAACCCGGGTCTTGCCCCAGGAAACATGTATCAATGGAAAAAAAAGTTTTAAAAACAGTGGCCCAGATTCACAGAGCGATTACGCCGGCGTTACAGGAGATGCGCGGCGTAAGTCTAAATTTGCGCATGCGTTTCGATGCGCCGCATCCCCAAAACGAGATACACAAGAAATCTACTTTTTTTTGTCCGGCGTAATTTTGATAGACAGGCGCATTCATCTGCGCAAAACTGCGCCAGACACACCATTGATTTGCTATTCAAATATGCTAATGAGGGAGTTACGGGGATCCACAAAAGAACGTTGTTGCAGCGCAGGCTACGCGCTGTGCGCAACAGCTGCACGGCCTGTCTAAAATTAGACCATATAAAAGGTGGTATAAAATTAGACAATTCGTCTACATGCCAGAGAAAGCAACACTGTTAGTGAGGAGCTGAGCAGTCACACGTGTTGCACAACAATCTGTATGCCAACATGCCAGTGGCATCCATGCTCATAGCTATACTACTGACTTTAGATGAGCAAAGAAGGAGGAGGGCACGGAGGAGGGCACGGGAGAGGATTTTTTTTTTTTTTACAAAATATTTTTCTTTGCTTTTATAAACATTTTTACAAGAAATATACATACATATATACATCAGTACATAACATACATACAAATTACAAACACAGTCTCACTATCTTTCAATAGCCCTTTAAAACCTTGATGGATATAATAATCTAATCTGATACAAGCTCACTCTTCACTTGATATATCACACATGCATAGACATCTTTGGCATGAGTGATTCTGAGGTGTCCCGCATCTTCAGATTCACCCCTCATGCCATTATGGAATTAACCACAACCCTGCAGGAGCCCAACACATGACACCACCCATGACACCCATGACAGCTACATATACAATCATAGCCCCATCCCCACAGATTTCGAACAGAACATGTATGGGGACAGCTGGCTGGTTGGTGAGTGACATGGGTGGCAGGCATGACTGTCCCCCCCATGATGCTGAAATCACAAGGGGCACATGCACTACTAACATCCTCCTGTCTTATCCCTTCAGGATGACTCTGCATATGCACTGGGACCCCATCTCATGACTCCTATACGGAACCCCCCTAACCAAGGCTACCCCGTCTTCTGAGGGAAGAGCAGCCAGGAGCCAGCTCACATTAGGCATCTTTGCACGTTAAACACACACATTAATCATGGCACAATGAGAATGCATGCATGCACACCACTGTGGTCCCTAGCACAGACACATCACATCCTCATCACATTGGATTGGCACAAGCCCACCATGCAGGACTTGTGAGCAGCAACGCCATGCCACGGCTCCAATTATGTCACTGTACATTCATACACCATTCACACGGACCTGGGGATTACTTCTCCACCACAAATGAGGGTGACACCCCTTTTCCGGCAGGAATGTCACCCCCACATTCCAAAATCATACACAAACAGAACCAAAAATAAATAAAAAATTGACCAGCAAAAATAAAAAATGCCCAGCAAAAATATAATTTAAACAAAATAACAACAAAGAAAACACATAAAAGACAAAAATCACTCTGCAAAACAGTCCCCAAATATCTCAAAGACACGTCACAAACAAACAAACAAACAAACGCTAATAAACAACAGAACAAAAGCACCTTGCTGTATAGGAAGGGATACAAAGGGATGTACTTTTGCAAAGGAAGTGCGTTTGTGTCTGTCTATTTATGCTGTCTGCGTAGTTCACTAAGTTGCCCGGGTCCACTTCCAATTTCACTGATTGCGCCATTCCCGAGTTGTGAGCATGTGCACAGAGGTGCTGACCATGGTCTGCTTCATGTGCGCATGCGCGAGCCGGCCCTTCATTTGCATGGGGTCACGGCTCATTTCAATGTAACACGCCCACGTCCTTCCCAATTTGAATTACTCCGCCTTACGCCTCTGAAATTACGTTGCACAGGCGCTAATTTCTGCGCAAATCAATTGAGAATACGGTGATTGCGCCGCTACACTGCGGCAGTCTAACGTAAAGTAGGTGCGCTACGCCAGTCAAAAAATGCGCCGATGTACGTGAATCTGGCCCAGTGTTTTTTTTTTCTGGAGCAGCTATTTTAATGATGCTTAAAGTAATAAAAAAAGAAACAAAAAATTCCTTTAAATATCATACCTGCTGGGTGTCTATAGTAGTGGCACGTGTTTAGAACTGTTCCTGCACAAAATGAGATTACTATAAGAAAAAGGTATTTTAAAACTGCTTGCGGCTTTAATGTAATGTCTGGTCCCTGCAATATGGATGAAAATCAGTGATAAAAATAGCATGGGTTTCCCCGCCCCCCTCCCCCAGGTCATTACAAGCCCCTTTGGCCCTATATACTTTGAACAGCAGTATACAGGTGGTGCAAACAAGACAGAGACTGTAGGTTTGTTGTTAAGTAGAATCTGTTTTTAAGCTTTTCTGAAAACATAGAGAAGGGTTATCACCCCTGTAACATTTGTTTTACTGTTGAAGAAATTTTGTAACATCACATGAGTGTATATGTTGCCGACACCCCTAATCGATTAGAAGATTGGAAGGTTCCCCCAAGGGAGGGGCTTTTTAGGCAACAATAGTAAGCGTAAATATATTAGTGCCAAGAACAAGAAATTGTATATATAATAATAAATATTTAATCGTATAATAGAAAAGATCATACAATATAACACTTAACAAATCATAAAGTTTCGGGGGTTTTCCCTTCTTCGGATACCCCCGAAGAAGGGAAACCCCCGAAACGCGTAGGGCCTTGTAGAGTTTATTTATGTGGATCAGTCTCAATTTTTTGCAACTTTATGATTTGTTAAGTGTTATATTGTATGATCTTTTCTTCTATACGATTAAATATTTATTATTATATATATAATTTCTTGTTCTTGGCACTAATATATTTACGCTTACTATTGTTGCCTAAAAAGCCCCTCCCTTGGGGGAACCTTCCAATCTTCTTTGTTTTACTGTTTGTGTGCATCTGTTCAGAAGATTGCACCTCACTTTCTGTCCTAACGACAAATGTTTTTTTTGTGAAACAAGGGTTGTGATAAAGCATCAGTGGACAGGAGACACCTTTTGCAGAAGAGAATTTCCCTTCCTAGGGGTAGATTTCCTCTTACTTCCTGTTGTCTCCTTCCGTTTTCAAGTAGGAGTCGTTTGTAAGTTCAATGTTTTAAAGTAGGTGCATGCCGTATATACGCTGCAGAAATTTGGGCCCTAGGTGTTGGTGTTGCCACAACACTGCAACCCCTCACAATAAGTCTTGGTGGGCGCTGGAACGCCCTGCTGTGAAATATTAGATCAAGAATTTTAATTACACGCCCCTGTTGAACAGGGGCAGAAAAATTGGGCCTTAGGCACTGGTGCCACAACACTGCAACCCCTCACAGATACTCTAGCAAAGAGCCTGCTGCAAAGTATTGAATCAAAAATTGTAAATTACACGCCCCTGGTAAACAGGGGCAGAAAAATTGGGCCTTAGCCACTGGTGGCGGTGCCCAGAATCAACAATGTTCTTACAAGCTATCAGCAAGATTATTGAGAAGGAGAAGGATATTCAGTCAGCATAACAGGATAGTCACTCAGCATCAGCATAAGCAGTCTCTAAGGGATCTGACATTTCAAAAAAGATTATTCAGTTACATCAGCATCAGGTGCTTGGTAGCTGGTGGTGATCCAAGCCTAATTCATTTTTATGAAGGTCAGTCGATTGACAGAGTCGGTGGAGAGGCGCACCCTGTGATTGGCCACAAAGCCTCCAGCAGCACTGAATGTGCGTTCTGAAAGAAAGCTGGATGCAGGAGAAGCCAGTAGCTCAATTGCATACTGTGCAAGCTCTGGCCAGTGATCCATCCTCAAGACCCAGTAAGCCAGAGGATTTTCGGTGGGAAAGGTGTCAAAGTCTGCTCTTGCCCCTAGGTATTCCCGCACGATGTAAAGCAGACGCTGGCGATGGTTGCTGGAACCGGTCATACCTTGGGGCAGCGGGCTAAATAATTGTCTGAACGCATCAGACAGCCACCTTCTCCACCGCTCCTTCTGTGATTTACTGAAGCCTCAGAAACACGTTGTCCAGGACCAGGATTTGGTAACCTCCAGTCTCTGGGAATGCGTTGCACAGACCTTTCTGCAAGGCCTCACGAAGATGTTTCATCTTCTGCTCCCTCTGCGACGGCAAGATAAGGTCCGCAACCATACTCTTGTAACGTGGATCAAGGAGAGTTGCCAGCCAGTAATGATCCCACTCATTCATAGCACGAATACAAGGATCCTTACGCAGGCTTTGCAGGATCAGGGGGGCCATGTGGCGTAGGTTTGTTGAGGCATTCAGGGCAGAGTCCTTTGGGTCACTGAGGACGACAGGATCCGCAGCCACCTCATCCCAGCCACGTAGAAGTCTATGGGTTCCTTTGGACTGTAATTGATCCCTTGAAGACTGCTGCTGATGCTGAGTCAAAAGCTCCACCTCCATGCTGCTGATACAATCCTCCTCCTCGTCCTCTTCCTGTGTGCTAGGCGGGCAAGCAGGACCACTGTCTGGATAAAGGGGGCCTTGAGAGGTAAGGAAGTCCTCCTCTTCCTCCCTCTGTTCTGCCTCAAGGGCCCTGTCCATTATTCCACGTATCGCGTGCTCCAACATGTGAATAAGAGGGACAGTCTCACTGATGCATGCACTGTCACTGCTCACCATCCTCGTTGCCTCCTCAAATGGTGACAGGACAGTGCATGCATCCTTAATCAAGGCCCACTGGCGTGGGGAAATAACCCAAGCTCCCCTGACCCAGTTCTGCTGCCATTTTGGCACAGGTACTCATTGATGGCCCTCTGCTGCGTGTGCAGCTGCTGCAGCATGGCCAATGTAGAGTTCCATCTGGTGGGCATGTCAGAGATTAGGCGGTTCTTGGGCAGGTTGTATTCCATTTGGAGGTCTGCCAGCCAAGCAGTGGCATTATATTACCTTCTGAAATGCACACAGACTTTCCTGGCCTGCTCCAGGACATTCTGTAATCCTGGATACCTGCCCAAGAACCGCTGCACCACCAAATTCAGAACATGAGCAAAACAGGGCACATGGGTCAGTTGTCCCTGTAGCAGGGCAGAGAGGAGGTTGGTGCCATTGTCTCTAACCACCATTCCTGGCTTAAGCTGGCGTGGCGTCAACCACCTCTGAGCCTGCCCCTGAATAGCTGACAGAACCTCTGCCCCAGTGTGGCTCCTGTCTCCCAAGCACGCCAGCTCTAGCACCGCATGGCATCTCTTTGCCTGCATTCCTGTGTAGCCCCTCGTACGCCTACAGAGCACGACTGGCCACAGAAGAAGAAGAGGAGGGGGTGGAGGAGAGAGGTGTGTCACAACCAGTAGTAGTGTTTTGGAGGAGTGGTGGCGGGACAACCTCCAACACTACTGTACCTTGCCCTGCGTCCTTCCCAGCTGCCAGCAGAGTCACCCAATGCGCCCTGAAAGAGAGGTAACATCCCTGTCCATGCCTGCTGGACCATGAGTCAGCGGTAAGATGCACCTTACCACTGACAGCCCTGTCCAGCGAGGCATGGACATTGCCTTCCACATGCCGGTAGAGAATAACATAAAATAAACCCTGGCCACTTGGGGCGTCTACCTTCACAACATAGGAACCTACCTATGGAGTCTGGCACAGCCTACTGCTGGGCAGACACTGCTGGTCATACAGCAGAAAAATAATTGTCTTTTGGATTTTTATCACACATAAAAATCAGCAACCCCCTCACCTTCATAAGTCTTTACCAGCTCACTGCTCTCCTTAACTCAAAAAGCCTCAGGATGAAGCAATCAGTAGTCATCCTCTGGACAACTTATAGAGGCCTTAATTGCCTCATTCTGAACAGCTGAAGCTTTCCAACGCCCTTAAACCTTTCTGGCTATTTCTGCAGCCGACACCTGATAGTAATTGGTGAATTGTCTAAGCAAGGCAGAAATGTATCTCCCGTCTGTGACAGCACCCACAGATTTACCTGACTTCCTGTCACATCCCTCCCTCTTGATTCAACCCTAGGGTTGGGGACACAGGTTGCCAGGCACGCATGCATTCGGGACAACCCATCTGCATTCCCCATTTTAACACTGGGGCGATGCGTTACCACAAAACTAAATTCCTGAAGGGCCAGGAACCACCTATTTATTCTCCTATTGGTCTCCTTGTTCTGTGCCATCCACTTCAATGGGGCATGATCCGTCACCAGTTCAAACTGTCTACCCACGAGGTAGTACCGGAGAGAATCCAAAGCCCATTTCACCGCCAAACACTCTTTCTCAATGGTGGCATAATTCTCCTTATGGGCCTTCAACTTTCGGCTGAGGTACATACCAGGGTGTTCCTCCCCCTTGATAATCTGGGACAGTACAGCTCATAACCCCACATTTGACGCATCTGTCTGAACCACAAAGTCCAGTGAAAAATCTGGCAAATTTAAAACTGGCTGACTACATAAAGCCTGTTTTAAAGCCTAAAAAGCTGTTTCTGCTTCGGGAGTCCATTTGGTCATGATAGACTCCTTCCCTTTGGTCAAATTGGTCAGGGGAGCAGCCTGTGAGTCAAAATGGGGGATAAAGCGGCAATAATAACCCGCGATCCCCAAAAATGCACAAACCTGTTTCTTGTTGGTGGGACGTGGCCAATCCTGAATTGCCTCAACTTTGTTTATTTGGGGTTTGATTAGACCTCTTCCAATGGTATACCCCAGATACTTCGCCTCTTCTAGCCCAAGGGTACATTTTTTTGGATTGGCTGTAAACCCTGCTTTCCAGATGAAATCCAACACAGCCTGAACTTTTGGTAAGTGTGAGTCCCAATCCTCACTGTGGATGACAACGTCATCGAGGTATGCAGCAGCATAGGCTCGATGAGGCCGAAGGGTCTTATCCATGGTGCGTTGAAATGTGGCGGGAGCATTCTGTAACCTAAAAGGCATCCTCCGATATTGGAAAGATCCGTCTGGAGTTACAAATGCTGATTTTTCCCTGGCCGACTCCGAGAGAGGAATTTGCCAATAACCCTTGGTCAGGTCTAACATTGTCATGTACCGGGCAGTGCCTAGGCGATCAATCAGTTGACCTATGCGGGGCATTGGATAGGTGTAAGACTTAGTGATTTTATTCAGGCGGCAAAAGTCATTACAAAACCGCCAACTTCCATCTGGTTTGGGCACTAAGACAATGGGACTGGACCAATCACTATTTGACTCTTCTATCACCCCCAGCTCAAGATTTTTTTTTACTTCCTGGCGAATTGCCTCTCGCTGGGCTTCTGGAATTCTATAAGGCTTCAACTTGACCTTATCCCCTGGTGTGGTGATAATGTCATGTTCAACTCCGGAGACCCAACCTGGCAGGTCTGAAAACTTCTCCCTATTACGGAGCACAAATTCTTTAGCCTCCTGTTGCTGAGTTTTGGACAGAGTCTCCGCTATCCCAACTTCAGGGACAGCCAGCTTATATGGAGCAGAAAACCGGGTAGTCTTAGCGACTTAGCGACTCTTTATCCACCACCTTCCTCAACATTTGTTTTAAAGTTTTATTAAACTTTTCCACTAACCCGTCTGTTTGAGGGTGATATACTGATGTACATAATTGGGTCACTTTCAGGAGTTTACAAAGTTCTCTGGTCACCCTAGACATAAATGGGGTGCCCTGGTCAGTTAGGACTTCCTAAGGAATACCCACACGGCTGAAACCTGAAATAACTCTTTGGCAATGGTTTTAGCAGAGGTGTTTCGGAGAGGAATCGCTTCTGGGTAACGGGTGGCATTGTCCATTATTACCAAGATGTGCTGGTGCCCTCTAGTGGACTTCAGTAAGGGGCCAACCAAGTCCATGGCGATCCTCTCAAAAGGGACCTCGTTAATTGGCAGGGGTACCAACGGACTGCGGAAATGTGGCATGGGTGCAGTAATCTGACACACTGGACAGGAAGAGCAGTACAATTCCACTTCCTTAGTGATCAAAGGTCAATAAAACCTCTGGGTGATTCTCTCCCGGGTTTTTTCTGCTCCCAAATGTCCCCCAAGAATGTGCCCATGGGCCAGTTCCAACACCATCTTGCAGTACGGTTTAGGCACTACCAGTTGCTCAATGGTGTCCTCTATCCTCTGTGACACTCGATAGAACAGGTTCCTTTCAATAATGAAGTAAGGGAGGGCAACCCTCTCGTCAGGGTTAACTAACTCCCCATCTATCTTTACTACATTCTCCCGGGCTCTTAGCAATGTGGGGTCCCTCAATTGCTCAGTGATTACATTTGTTCTGTGCACCTTGAGGTCATCAAACCCTATCGGCCGCTGTTCCTCTTCTGAGGTAGCAGGCTCCTCCCTAGGGACTAGTGTTTCCCCTGCTAAGACTGAGAACGGAAACTCAGGAGAATCCTCACAGTTAGAGGATTCTGGAGTAGATGTTTCAGGCTTAGAAGAACCACCTACTGGGGAATCTGGGCAATCCCAGAGTTCCCATAACTTTGGGAAATCCCTTCCCACAATGGCGTCATATGGCAGTTTGGGAACTAAACCCACTTGGTGACACAAGTTACCGAGGGAGGTTTCATAGGAAACCGTAGTCACCGGATATTCTCGAGTGTCCCCACAAACTACAGCCATTTTCCTAGGATGTAAGGTTTTTCCCACCACTAGATCACTTTTCACTAAGGTGACCAGACTACCTGAATCCAACAATACCACAACATCTTTACCATCTAAGCAAATTCTACATAAAGGTTTCTCATTCCCCTTTACTGCAGTGCATGTGGTTGCAAAATGGGACTGTCGTCTCTCTGTCAGAAAGTCACACTGCATGGGTTCATCACCCGCTGGGCAAACCGCTGCTACACATCCCTCTTCCCGGCAACGATAACAAATCAACCTTCTGGTCCTCTCCTGTGGGATGGGTCTTCCAGGCCGCTCTCGCCAAAAATTAGCAGTAGTCCCGATAATACCTCTAGTTGCTCTTTGGTCCCTCTCTCCACCCCCATCCCTTGATGCAGTCTTACCTATAGGTGGGGAGGGTCTGGTTTTGGGGTGCAAAGTCTGTGCGTCTCTGGTGAAAGAGGACAAATTCTCTGTTGTTAGGTACCTGTCGACCAGGTCTACAAGTTTGTCTGCGGTTTCCGGACCACCATGGCTCACCTATTTCTGCAGGGTATTAGGAAAAGACCTAAGAAATTTGTCCATGACTACTCGCTCCAAAATTTTTGGTCCAGACAGAGTTTCTGGCTGCAGCCATTTCCTAGCTAAATGGATGAGGTCATACATCTGCGACCGAGGTAGCTTCCTCAGCTGATAATTCCAATTGTGGACCCGCTGAGCACGGACATCCAGGGTTACACCAAAACGTGCCAATATTTCCTCTTTTAACCAATCATAGTTTTTTGCATCTGCAAGCTCCAAATCAAAATATGCCTTTTGGGCTTCTCCAGATAATAGGGGGGCCACTAGTCCAGCCCACTGTTCTTTAGGCCAACTCTCTTTTTCCGCTGTTCTCTCAAATGTGGTCAGAAACATCTCAGGGTCATCATCTGCAGTCATCTTTGGCAATAAGTGGCTTACCCGAAAAGTCGGTATGTTACTGGTCTGACTCCCAGCCTCGGTCTGCTGTCTCTGAAGCTGTTTCACGATGGCCTCCATTTGCTGCTGGTGTCTCTGTTCCAAGCCTGCAATGCGCTCTCGTGAGCTGCAAGGCTCTCTTGGTAAGCCTGTTGTTGAGCTGCAATGCTCTCTTGGTGAGCTGCAAGGCTCTCTTGGTGAGCCTGTTGTTGAGCTGCAAGGCTCCGCTGCAAACCTGCATTTGTCTGCTGTTGATTTGCATTTGTCTGCTGTTGATTTGCTATAGCCAGCTGTTTCAGTATCTCCTCCATTTTGGGTTTACTTTAACTGGGTGGGTTCACTACACACTGAAGTGTACAGAGAGGCAGCCGAGGATGGTTGAAAACAAAGGTTATGGTTTATTCTTCCATATTGCTGGAAACAAGTGCAAGCATCCAAACAGCATGCCGTATTTATCGGCGTATACCGCGCACTTATTTGCCCTTAAACTCAGGGCAAAATCGTGGGTGCGTGATATACGCCGATACTCGCTTCCCGCGCTGTGCTTGAATCCGCCGCCGCTGACATATACCGAGCGCAGTACACTCGGGTATACTCGGCCAGGCTCAGCTCCCATCGCGGTTATGCGAGAGGAGCCGAGCGTGCCCGAGTGTATTGCGCTCGGTATATGTCGGCGGCAGATTCAAACACAGCGCGGGAAGCGGGGATCGATACTCGCTTCCCGCATTGTGTTTGAAAGCGGCCACCGACATATACCGAGCGCAGTACACTCGGGTACACTCGGCTTCTCTCGCATAACCGCGAGGGGAGCTGAGCCTGGCCGAGTGTACCCGAGTGTACTGCGCTCGGTATGTCAGCGGCGGCGGATTCAAACACAGCGCGGGAAGCGGCGATCGGCACAGAGTCCAGCGCGGGAGGACACCACGACAGACGCCGGACCAGACAAGGCCGCCGATGGACGCCGGGCAAGACACCAAAACTGTAAGTATTAAAACATTTTTTTCCAGGAATGTCAGGCTAAATTAGGGGTGCGTGCTATACGCTGGTGCACGTAATAGGGCGATAAATATGGTAAACAAAACATAAAATATACCCTGGCCACTTGGGGCGTCTACCTTCACAACACAGGAACCTACCTATGGAGTCTGGCACAGCCTACTGCTGGGCAGACACTGCTGGTCATACAGCAGAAAAATAATAGTCTTTTTGATATTTATCACACAGAAAAATCAACAATCACTTCACCTTCAGAAGTCTTTCCCAGCTCACTGCTCTCCTTAACTCAAAAAGCCTCAGGATGCAGCAATCGGTAGTCATCCTCTGGACAACTTATAGAGGCCTTAATTGCCTCATTCTGAACAGCTGAAGCTTTCCAACGCCCTTAAACCTTTCTGGCTATTTCTGCAGCTGACACCTGATAGTAATTGGTGAATTGTCTAAACAAGGCAGAAATGTATCTTCCGTCTCTGACAACACCCACAGATTTACCTGACTTCCTGTCACAATATATAGCAAAATATCCATTTAGAGGAAATCATAATGCCTTCCTTTGTTTCAGTCCTGATCCATAGACAAGCTTATACATGAACAAGGACATAAGTTAGGGGTAACAGGGATTATAGGCATTAATTTGGAACTTCCAGGCAACATCAGTTAGCTGCTAATATTGTCCATCAAACATTGAAATTGAGATCGAATTAGAAAGCTGAAACATTAGCTGAAGATCTCTGAATATCAAGGAAGTAAGAGATTTCACACAGCCCCTCACAGAGCTAATGTAAGTGTATATCCTGAAGCTTATGCTTTGTAATTTCCTCTCTCTGCTTACTTTGTCACCATTTACGTTTAAACTTCCACGGTAGTTTTGAATCTGAATGGTGGCTGTGAACAACATCAAGGTGAACAACCTGCAATGCATGCAGGAAATTCTCTTCTGAATCGCAATTAGGGGTTGTCAGATCTATAGACTCCCCTCAAAAGTGTTCAATGGCACACTAGAGCCGTGCTTGAAAACACTGAGGCTCTAAACAGTAAGGTTGATCTCCCCCATCTGGGGTTTCAACTCTGGCAGGAGAGAATCTAAAGAGCCTTTTTTAAGGATAAGTGTTACTAAACCCACAACAGTAAAATCAGTCTTTATATGCAGCAAAGCATGCTTGCTATACTCACTGTGGAACCTAAGGGGTTAGTTAACCTTTTCTGTGTAAAAAGGCTGTTTGATTCAGTCTTCTCTGATCCTCCCCTTCTTCCACTGACTCCAGAACATGTCCAAAAAAAGACAGAGTTACTCAAGTCAGTACATTCTCAGTTTTGTGTGTATTGCTAGAATTATTTTTTCCTTGGGAGAGTGCATGTGATCAGCACAGGGCCAATCAGCACTGTCCAGACAGAGGGTTAGGGGTCCTTGATCCAGATAGGACAGCTCAGTGCAGTATGGAAACTCTTCCTCCAAGCTTTAACAAGGAGCTGATAGAAGTCACAAGACTGCTATATACTGCTGATGAGAAAAGGTATTTAGCAGTTTAGATTTACTTAAACTACTTTACTACTGCATTTCCATGTTCTGTGTACTGTGGGAGACCAGATATCGTGAATGCAGGGTCCTGGGTTTAGTAACACTTTAAATTTTATAGTCATAGTCATACAGTAGGTGTAATCTGTTCTAATCTTAGAATTCAAACAACTAACTAATTATAGGCTCCACTTAGCTTCAAAGGGTGTTAAACCCTCCTGTTTTTTAGGATGCATTATAGGATGCATTAAGGTGAAAAAACATCTGACAATTACCGGCCCCCCAGCCCCTTGTTTTACTTACCTGAGCCCTGAAAAGTCCTGTGTCGAGAACGTGCTGGATCTTTGCCTGGGGTTCCCGGTTCTTCATTGGATAGATTGATAGCAGCGAAGCCATTGGCTCCCGCTGATGTCTATCAAATTCAATGACACGGGCCGAGTTCTGCATTCGGCGGGTATGAATCCAGAGGGGGTTATCTGATGTGGGGAGGAGCCGAGAGAACCACTGGGGGATCCCAGAAAACGGTGTTCAGGGCCACTCTGTGCAAAACGAGCTGCACAGTGGCGGTAAGTATGACACGTTTGTTATTTAGAAAAAAAAATAAAAAATGAAACCTATAGTATCACTTTTACAACAAATGCAAATCAAACGTATGATATGTTTAGTTCTGCACTGACACAGGAACTTTGACACAGATAATGAGGGATATTATTAGCAGATTTACATACTTTACCTTGTTACAGGTTTACCGTAATTTGTGTTTTTACCATAAGAAGAAATATATAGTATCTAGGAATGTTTAACCTATTTTTAGTAAGCACATATTTTAGGTAGTCACAGCTTTACATGTATTCATGCTAAGTATTGTTTAACTTTTTTCAGATATGCATTACCTCCCACAGAGATCACAGCATTCCTCCCAACATTGCATTAATTTACTTCTCTCTCCGGGAGGCTCAGCAATGGCTCAGTCATAAAACTCCTGGTACTTTTTCAGTTTTTGGCTATATTCACAAATAGCTAATGCATATTTTCCCCTACAGTAGCCCCTTAGCCTCAGTGACCAGTTGCAAAGTTACAATGTTGCAGTCTGATCACTCTTGAGACTAATGCCGCATACACACGACCGTTTTTTCCGTCAAAAAAAACTCAGACGGGTTTATCCGACGGAATTCCGCTCAAGCTGTCACACATTTTTGATGGTCAGGATTTAGTGTGTCCGTGTGTATGCAACACACGGACACACTAAATCCTGACCATCAAAAATGCGTGACGTACAACACTACGATGAGGCTAGAAAAATGAAGTTGAATGCTTCTGTCAAATTGTTTACGAGCATGCGTATTTTTTTCTCTGTATGAATTCCATACAGACTAATGGAAATTCCGAATCTTCTCTTTCTAATGCTGCGCACACACGGTCAAAATTTCAGATGAAAAAAGTCATTTTTGACGGTCGGAATTTGGTGTGTCTGTGTGTATGCAAGACAGCTTGAGCTGAATTCCATCAGAGTTTATTCCAAAGGAAGAACCGATTGTGTCTACTAGGCATTGGTCCGCCGGAATTTCCAACGGAAAAAGTCTGATGGGGCATACACGCGGTCGGAATATCCGATGAAAAAATTCCATCTGACTTTTTCCATCGGAAATTCTGACCGTGTGTATGCGGCATAAGGAAATGTTTCCTCCTGGGTAATACCACATCTCATCCCAGCCAGTTACTTTTCTGAAGCCCAAAGACTGCCTAATGATAAGAGGTACAGCTTTTTTTAAATGATACTGCTTCTGTTTATTGCAACTTATGTTGAATCTGTTTTATTGAGTTACAAGCAGTTGTAAAACATTGTAAACATTATAAAACATTGACAAAACATAGGACATTAATAATATCTGTCTATTGAGTGTACAAGTCTGGATTAGAATCGGAAGGAGACCAAAATATGTATCAAATATGCATAGTCAGGTAAATAACCTTAATGAACCCAGAAATAAGTGAAATAAGCAAAGTAATGTTAAATCAAGTAACTAGTAGACAACAAAAAACAAAGGCTCAACACATATGGCCTGAACGCATGGTAAATCTACTGGTAAGATTGTTAGGCTGATAAAAGTACAGGAGGAGAAGTTATGAGAGGAGAGAGAATAGAAAAAAAAAAAAAGGGGAGAGAGAAAAAGTAGGGAGAGGGGACATCACGCTACTCATGAGAGGGCACTCGGGAATCCGTAGGAGCTGTGTCCGCTATAAAAGATTCAAAC
Source organism: Rana kukunoris (assembly GCA_029574335.1). Taxonomy (NCBI): domain Eukaryota; kingdom Metazoa; phylum Chordata; class Amphibia; order Anura; family Ranidae; genus Rana; species Rana kukunoris. The sequence continues at coordinate 36,573 of JAJQKJ010002310.1, read as the reverse complement.
TCAGCAGAGAACCAGAAGTGTAACCAAACGGTCCACGTAATAGTGTGGTCTTCACTCTTATCGGTATCCTACGTTAGCATCCTTTCAATATGTTCGATCCTGTCCATTTCACATGCCCAATCAGCCAGAGAGGGGATCACAGGTTGACGCCATGCTCTGGCAATAACTGAACTTAATTTCAGTTATCTTGCAAACCTGGCCTGTTAGTGGGCCCTGCAGGACAATGTTTGGTATTTTGCGCATAAAGTGTGTTAATTGAGTGTGTTCAAGCCAAGCAATAGAATGGTTGTGGCAGGAAGAGAGCATGTCTGGTAGTTATAGCAACTTATTAGGAATCTATTTATAAAGACTGGAAAAGTTACAGAGAGGTCCACTTTAATAAGGTTTGACATTTCAGATATGTACATGTTTGTTCTATATTAATTATATAGTAATTATTGAATAAATATTAAGAGAAGTGGATTCACCACTAGAGGGATCTCTTACTGACAGAGAGAAATTGCTCTGTTAGAGATAGGAATGAGTCACTGACTCCCACAACTGCACTGTGAGAAGGAACAGTAAAAGCACACTAAAAAAGTCCAAACCTTTTTGAGCGGTCCACACTTGTCCACAACTCACAGTTTAAAGCCTGTTCAACTCATCACCGAGAACCATAATGCCATGTAATGGATGTCAGCAGTGATCCAGCTTATGCTGCATACATCTTGATTGTGCTTTAATACATTAGAGGGTTGCAAGTTCCTGTACAGTACGTACCTCATTGTAGCATAAAAAAGATTTTTGCCACATATACTGTACAGTCGTCCATTTTATTGGTTGCGTTATAGTTAAGGCTGGTGCATGGATTTTTGACACCCTAGGCCAGCGGTCTCAAACTCATTTTCATTGTGGGCCACATCAACATTATGATTGCCCTCAAAAGGGCTGGTTGAATCTGTACTGTAAGATTAGTTATCCAGCACATCCCCTCCCCTTACATTAGATGTCAAGAGCCACCCCACCATCAGACGTTGAGTCCCCCACCCTCACTTACATCACAGTGTACCCCCCTTTCCTGCTGCTGCTGCGAAGAAGATGGATGCATTGCTTAAAATCAGAAAGTAAAGGGTCTGAAGGAGGATCAGAGGAGGGCTAGAGCTGTAGGAGAGGTGCGAGGGCCGGTTTAGGCCCGTGGGACTTGTGTTTGACACCTGTGCCCTAGGCAAAACCTCATTTGCCGCCCCCCCTCCCTTGGTTCACCCCCTTTGCCCTGCCCATTTATACTCCACCATTTTAATGAAGCACCCACCAGTGCCCATCAATACAGCCTCACCAGCGTCCATCAAATGTAGCCTCCCGAGCACCCATCAAATGCAGCCTACCAGCGCCCATCAATGCAGCCTAAAATTGCCCATCAATCAACGTTTGCTTGCTACCATTCATTCAGTAGTCGGGATACAGACACAGTCCTCTGCCGCGGCTGCACCTCTAACACAATGTGCGAATGGAGCACAGCTGCCTGCTGATGCTGAAACTTAATTGCTTGCTGCAGAGAGAAGAGAGTAGGAACACCGGCTGCCTAGTTTGCCTAGTGGTAGCACCGTCCCTGATTATAGTCAAGTATAACTGTTGTGCAATACTGTAAAGCAGAAAGCATGCCTGCAGTAAATAGTAAGCAAATATAGCTCCCCACATGTTCAAATGTATTAAAGAAACAATGTAAATATTAATACAACACCCTCAACGTACTTGTGTTTTGCATTTACAGGAGATAGGAAATATGGGAGCTGTCAATTGTGACCAGTTTATCATCCACGCCTTTGCTGTGCTACTTAAAATGTTTGCTAATCCAACATTTCATATTCCTGATATGTGTTTGCTATACCATGTACTTCTATGAAAAAGCCTTCTGTTTGCTTTGCATTGCTTCGGAATTGTTTGTGTAAATTCCCTGGTGTTCCTGCCAGTCCCTCTGCTTTCCTATTAAAAACTGACCACACGGTCATGTAGTCGAAAACAGCATGGTCAGTTCTAGACATGAGCAGAATGAACAAAAAAAATGTTTTGTTGCGTTATTTACATAAATTAGTTTTGTTAAATTTGTTTCATTCGTTTTATTTGTTTTTTGGATTCGTTTTCGAATCGATTCGAAACGTTTTTCGAATCAATTTCGAATAGTTCTCCAATTCAAACGTTTTTCCACTTCCCAATCAGAATAAAATAGAAAATAAACAGGGAGCTGTGGTGGCTCAACGTGATTGGCACTGCGCTGACAAGCCATTCACCTCTGCAGCCAAGGGTTCGGATCCCGGTCTCGGCTACATGTGAATTGAGTTTGGTGGTCTCAGCCCGGCTCCCGGTGGGTGTGCTATGCAAGGTACGCCTGTGCTTAGTACGCCCACCCCCCCCCCCACAAAAACCACCACACTTGCACGCACACGCAATTGGTTTAAAACACATGCACTTTGGCCATGCGGTCTCTTAAAATAAAGAGAGGCGAAGGACCTACGGGGCTGGCTGGGTGGGCTAGGCCCCCTCACTCCCTCATAGGGGGAGTCCCTCTGCCCCATTGGGGTCCCGTTGGGCCCCAGTTGGGCTCCCAAGAGGAGCAGGTAGGGCGGGGTGAGTGGGAGGCCCCCCTTCACACCCGCCATTGCCACCAGGGGCATGGAGAAGGATGGCGATTGCCTCCGGGGGGAGGGTCTGCCTACTCCCAACTCCTGCAGTCCGGCTCCTCTCTCTCGAGTTCACGCACAAAAATACACTTTAAAAAAAAAAAATAGAAAATAAAGGAATATAATCTAAAAAAAAAAATCTATTCGATTCCTTTATTTTCTATTTTTTTAGCTTTGGAACTGGGAAAACCATCCAAATTTAAAAAGTATTCGAAAAATATTCGGAAACTATTAGAATTTCGCTATTTCTGATTCCTTTAAATTCGGTACTATTCCAATTCGGAAATTCAGATACATCCAAATTTCCAAATTACAAAAATGTGTTCGAATTTTAATTCGTCGCGAAACAAACCGCAAATATCTAGTCAGTTCTCTAGCTAAGCTGGGAACTCGGCCTGCTCTCCTCCAAAGATCAGACTTGCCCTGACATGCCCCACCTACACAGCTTTTCAATGCGAAGCTCAGTGTGCTACCGATTCTCCTCCCTCAGCTCTTATGCAGCTGAGAACAGAGATATGTGATCACTTACAAGAAAGGGGAAAAAAGGTATTTAGAATGTTTTTATATGCACACACAAATGTTTTTCATTTCATTTCTATTTTAAAATCAATGGGTTGTTTTACAAAGGTAATCGTGTACAATGCTTGTTCTGGGTCACAAATTAGGGATCATGATGGCGAGCCCAGAGCCATTTTTATTTTATTCTAGCACAACAAACTGATCAAAAATCCATCATTTACTTATTTTAGGGCCCTGTGCATTAGTATCTATAAACCTTAAAGCAGTAATAACCACTTAAAGGGGTTGTAAAGGGTCAGGTTTTTTCACCTTAATGTATACTATGCATCAAGGTAAAAAAAAAAACTGTCAGTCACTGCCCCCCCCCATTGTTTTACTTACCTGAACCCCTTTTTTTTCTCAGTGCATCCCCACCATCCTCCTCTCCACAGAGTCCCAGCTTTGGTTGATAGCAGCGCAGCCATTGGCTCCCGCTGCTGTGAACCAAATCCAATGACGCGGGCACCGGGGCTGAGTCATAAACTATGGACGCCGAATGAGAGCGCTTCTCCAAGGGGGTTATCAAATGAGGGGAGGAGCCGCAAGAGCAGCCGAGGGGCCCCAGAAGAGGATGTTCGGGGCCACTCTGTGCAAAACAAGCTGCACAGTGGAGGTAAGTATAACATTTTTGTTATTTTAGAAGAAACTAACCTTTAGTATCACTTTAAGGACCGAGTCTCATTTTGAGATTTTGTGTGTACAAGTTAAAATATTTTTTTTTGCTAGAAAATTACTTAGAACCCCCACACATTATATTTTTTTTCAGCCACCCTTGAGAATAAAATGGCGGTCTTTATGTCACACCGTATTTGCGCAGCGATCTCACATACGCAATTTTTGGGGAAAAAATACACCTTTTTAAATTAAAAAATAAGAGAACAGTTAAGTTATCCCATTTTTTTACATAGTGAAACATGATGTTACGCTGAGTAAATTGATACCCAACATGTTATGCTACAAAATTGCACCTTCTTGTGGAATGGCGACACACTTTGACCCTTTAAAAATGTCTATAGTTTACCCATTTTAAGTTACAGAGGTGGTCTAGTGCTAAAAATGTTTGCCCTCGCTCTAACGATCATGGCAATACATTACATATGTGGTTTGAAAAAAGTTTTTATATGTGGGCATGACTTACTCAGCAGGAAGAGGCTCTTTACATTTTTTTTTCATATTTATTTAACTTTTCAATTTTACACTGTCTTTTGAAAAAAATTAAAAAAATTGTCTCACTTTTATTCCTATTGCAAGAAAAAAGTGAGATTTTGAGTCAAAAAGACCTCAGATCTTACATTTACACTAAAATGCGAAATAAATAAAAAAATAAAAATGAAATGTCATTTTTCATTACAATATTTTTTTCTCCTTTAACCACTTCAATACTGGGCACTTTCCCCCCTGCCCAGGACAATTTTCAGCTTTTAGCGCTGTCGCACTTTGAATGACAACTGCACGGTCATGCAACAATGTACCCAAGCTAAAGTTTTATAATTTTCTTCCCACAAATAGAGCTTTTCTTTTGGTGGTATTTGATCACAACTGGGGTTTTATTTTTTGCTAGATAAACTAAAAAAGACCTTCGGTAAACTGATATTTCCCAGTATGCATTGCGGCACGCCCAGTAATTTATACCTCCTTTAAGTCTCTAACACGTAGAGAGCGTCCAGCCGCACAGATGTAGTTCCCAGAAGGGGGCGAGCACCGCTGTAAAGCCTCCCTTCATGGTGGTGAGTAACAATCAGACAAGCCTTTTATTAAAAAAATTAAATCAAAAATACATGCCACAGCAGAACGGACAGAAGAGCTGATGCGTTTCACACTAACAAACAGTGCTTAATCATAGCCCTTACTCAGACATGCAGGTAGGTATGTGAGTGAGGAAGCCCCTTCTCCAGGTAAAAAAAGAAAATGCCCAAGAAGACTCCTGGGATTTATGACATCATTTTGGCCTAAGCCAGAAAGCCAACAGAAAAAATGTAAAAAAAAGTAAAATATAATATATGAATAGTTCATATTGACTGATGCCGAGTACACACAACCGTTTTTTTCGTCAGAATAAACTGCTGTCTTGCATACACACGGACACACCAAATTCCGACCTTCAAAAACGCGGTGACGTACAACACTACGACGAGCCTAGAAAAATTAAGTTCAATGCTTCCGAGCATGCATCAAATTGTTTCCGAGCATGTGTTATTTTTTCTCCATCGGAATTCCATACAGACGAACTGAGTTTCTGATAGAATTATTTTCAATTGGAAAAATAGAGATAGGCCTTGTACACACGAGGGAATAAATCCGCTGAACATGGTCCGACGGACCATTTCAGCCGAAAAATCCGCTCGTGTGTAGGGGCAAACGGACCGTTCTGGCCGGATTCCTCCGGCGGAAAAATTTCAAAGCATGTTTTGAAATTTTTCCGCCGGATAGCTGCCCGTCAGATATGTCCGCTGGTTAGTACGGCAAACCAGCGGACATATCTGCCCGCACATGCGTCGTATCCTGTGAATGGATCCGACGCATGCGCGCGGAAGTGTTTACTTCCTGGTGCGGTGACGTGGCGGCGTCAACGTCACCGCCGCGTCACTGCGCTGTCCGCCGGCGGGGAATTTGATCCGATGGTGTGTACAGCCATCGGATCAAAACATCCCGGTGTAAATATGCGCTGTAAACGGTCCGGGGACCGTTTACAGCGGATAAATCCCATCGTGTGTACAAGGCCATAGACATGTTCTCTTTCTAAGTCCGTCGGCATTTCCGACAGACAAAGTCCAATGGGGCATACACACGGTCGGAATATCTGATGAAAAAACTCTGTCTGGCTTTTCTCATCGAAAATTCTGACTGTGTGTATGCGGCATGAGAGACTTTAGTTCCACTTTAAAGTAAACCTTTCTCAGACTTTGGCAATTTAGAGAGAGCATAAGATGAAGAAATCATGATTAATCAAACCTTAATGGACCACATGTAAAAAAAAAACAATACATTCAGATAAGCCAGCTGACGTTTTATGCAAACTAACAATCCTGTTGGTGCATAAACAGTACTTTATCACAAGACTACTGTGTTTTTTGGCAATGCCTTGATTTTCCCCTGATACCTGCAGAATGAAGTTTCACATAGACAAATAAATAGAAACACAAGGGAAAAAATATAATCCCATAGAATTGGTAGATGTCGAAAGGTAAAAGCAAAAAAATGTGATTCGGGGACATAGCCAAGCCTAAAAAAAAAAAAAATTAATGCAGCCATCAGATCTAAGGATTGGAAAGCTTTAATATTATCTTTTCTTTTGGGTTTAACCACTTGTCAACCATTATACGGTGGCTGTTTGAACAGGAATATCGTTGTTATTGCATAAGCTAGCAATCAGCTTTCAGATAAAGGTGGTCTCAGCAGCGCATTTGCCGGGAGTGGGGGGCTTGCCAGGTTCAGCATGGGAACAGAACCGCCAGTGAATCCCTTGGATGTTGAGCCACAAGCCCTGTGTGTCAGCAGGGAGCTAAAGCCTTGATGGAACGTGCGAAGACACCGGCTGGTTTACTTGGTGTGGAGGTGACCTGGAGCTGTCAAACTTGGGAGCCGCCTACCGCTGTGTTTGGCCAATCAGAATGCATTTCAGAAACAAGGCCTTGCCTCCTTCATTAGTTGTTTCTCTGACGCCGACCTCAAGTTTAAATAGGGGATGCAGTTAACCCAGTCTGTGCCGCAAGAACAGCTTCAGCTGGATTAGCAATCACAATAAAAATAGCTGATGCGGTCAGTGCATATATATATATATATATATAAAAACATGTACAAAGTATTTTGAGTTATTGGTGGTGAAAATAAACATTTGTATGAGGTAGATGTGTGTTTATATATATATATATATATATATATATATATATATATATATATATATATATATGAAGAATATGTATAGAAAAATATATATTTAAAAGTAAAGTATATACAGTGCAGAAAATAAGTATTTGAACACCCTGCTATTTTGCAAGTTCTCCCACTTGGAAATCATGGAGGGGTCTGAAATTGTCATCGTAGGTGCATGTCCACTGTGAGAGACATAATCAAAAAAAAAATAATCCAGAAATCACAATTTATGAATTTTTTAAACTATTTATTTGTATGATACAGCTGCAAATAAGTATTTGAACACCTGAGAAAAATCAATGTTAATATTTGGTACAGTAGCCTTTGTTTGCAATTACAGAGGTCAAACGTTTCTTGTAGTTTTTCACCAGGTTTGCACACACTGGAGGAGGGATTTTGGCCCACTCCTCCACACAGATCTTCTCTAGATCAGTCAGGTTTCTGGGCTGTTGCTGAGAAACACGGAGTTTGAGCTCCCTCCAAAGATTCTCTATTGGGTTTAGGTCTGGAGACTGGCTAGGCCACGCCAGAACCTTGATATGCTTCTTACAGAGCCACTCCTTGGTTATCCTGGCTGTGTGCTTCGGGTCATTGTCATGTTGGAAGACCCAGCCTCGACCCATCTTCAAAGCTCTAACTGAGGGAAGGAGGTTGTTGCCCAAAATCTCGCAATACATGGCCCCAGTCATCCTCTCCTTAATACAGTGCAGTCGCCCTGTCCCATGTGCAGAAAAACACCCCCAAAGCATGATGCTACCACCCCCATGCTTCACAGTAGGGATGGTGTTCTTGGGATGGTACTCATCATTCTTCTTCCTCCAAACACGGTTAGTGGAATTATGACCAAAAAGTTCTATTTTGGTCTCATCTGACCACATGACTTTCTCCCATGACTCCTCTGGATCATCCAAATGGTCATTGGCAAACTTAAGACGGGCCTTGACATGTGCTGGTTTAAGCAGGGGAACCTTCCGTACCATGCATGATTTCAAACCATGACGTCTAAGGCCTCGTACACACGAGGGGATATGTCCGCTGAAAACAGTCCGATGGACCGTTTCAGCAGACATCTCCGCTCGTGTGTATGGGCTAGCGGACAGATTTCTCCACCCGACAGATTTCAAAGCATGCTTTGAAATCCATCCGGTGGAATCTGTCCGCCCGACATGTCTGCTGGTTAGTACACTTACCAGCAGACATGTCGTCCCCCACCGCCGCCGCGCCGCCGCCGAATGGATTCGGCGCATGCGCGGAAGTGTTTTACTTCCTGGTGCGGTGACGTGGCGGTGACGCGGCGGCGTCAACGTCACCGCCGCGTCACCGCGCCGTCCGGCGGCGGGGAATTTGATCCGATGGTGTGTACACGCCATCGGATCAAACTCCCGATCGGACATATCCGATGGAAATGGTCCGCGGACCGTTTTCATCGGATATGTCCGATCGTGTGTATGGGGCCTTAGTGTATTACCAACAGTAACCTTGGAAACGGTGGTCCCAGCTCTTTTCAGGTCATTGACCAGCTCCTCCCGTGTAGTCCTGGGCTGATTTCTCACCTTTCTTAGGATCATTGAGACCCCACGAGGTGAGATTTTGCATGGAGCCCCAGTCCGAGGGAGATTGACAGTCATGCTTAGCTTCTTCCATTTTCTAATGATTGCTCCAACAGTGGACCTTTTTTCACCAAGCTGCTTGGCAATTTCCCAGTAGCCCTTTCCAGCCTTGTGGAGGTGTACAATTTTGTCTCTAGTGTCTTTGGACAGCTCTTTGGTCTTGGCCATGTTAGTAGTTGGATTCTTACTGAATGTATGGGGTGGACAGGTGTCTTTATGCAGCTAATGACCTCAAACAGGTGCATCTAATTTAGGATAATAAATGGAGTGGAGGTGGACATTTTAAAGGCAGACTAACAGGTCTTTGAGGGTCAGAATTCTAGCTGATAGACAGGTGTTCAAATACTTATTTGCAGCTGTATCATACAAATAAATAGTTACAAATTCATAAATTGTGATTTCTGGAATTTTTTTTTTTTGATTATGTCTCTCACAGTGGACATGCACCTACGATGACAATTTCAGACCCCTCCATGATTTCCAAGTGGGAGAACTTGCAAAATAGCAGGGTGTTCAAATACTTATTTTCCGCACTGTATATATACCCGCATGTGTACTATCATCTATCAACTATCATCTATACATGCAAATCCAATACAAAAAGATAAATGAAAAATAAAATAAAAAAATTGAATATATTTTGGATCGTGCCATGTGTTGTAAAACAGTGGGGCCAGTGTACAGAAAAAGCAGAAACTGTGAAGCCATTCTACAGGCCAACAAGGTTTGTGTCGTTTGGACACATGAAACAAGGTATAAAAAAGGTATTCCATTTTTACCAACCTTTCTTAATTCAGCTAGACATCACCAACGGCTTCTTAGGCACGAAGGTTAACTAGTTCAAATAAGTATTGTACAAAAATATTACTGCAGAATGGCATTATTAAATGTTTAATAGCATCTTCATTGCATACACAACTTACCTGTCCATAAAAGGCCACCCTAAAATATGTTCCTAACAGCCTCTTTCCAGTCTGCATGACCTCCAGAATTTTTGTATAGGCATTGTGAAGAGTCCTGTAGAGCTGTGTAAGTTTCTGAGAGAAACAAATACAACAAATAAATTTACAAGATCATATACCGGTATTTGTAACAAACATAATATCTGCATCCCATTTGAATTAGGCTTCCTCCCCATTAATTGCATATGACAAAGCTGATTCTCCCAAATTTGGTATTTGCAGAAGTACCAAGACTAAAAACAGTTCGAGAAATCCAAGACTAAAACCAGTAGCACACGCAGACACCATATGGTGTTTGAGTGTATGTGAAGACCTCATTTGAAGTTTGCTTTAAGGACCTTATGTACTATTTAAAGCTTGTACTAAAGCTTATGTTGCTTTTATCGTATACCCAATAACTTTGTTTTTTGTGTATGGATAACATACAACATTAGCAACCAAGTGACATTTTGTTTTTATTTGTTGACTTAGCACATATAAAATGCAACACTGTTCAACTGTAGATACAGTATCTCAAAAAAGTGAGTACACCCCTCAGATTTTTGTAAATATTTTATCATACCTTTTCATGTGACAAAACTGTAGAAATGCAGATCAATTTGATGCAGTGTAAGGCGTATGGTCTGATCAATGACAGGCTGACCCCCCCACCCCTTCAACCTCTGCAGCAATGCTGCCAGCACTCATACCTCTGGATATGACGCCGAGCACGTGCACTCAACTTCTTTGGTCGACCATGGCGAGGCCTGTTCTGATTGAAACCTGTCCTGTTGAGTGGCTGTATGGTCTTGACACAGGGCTGCAGCTCAATTTCACTGTCCTGGCAATCTTCTTATAGCCTAGGCCAGTGATGGCGAACCTTGGCACTCCAGATGTTTTGGAACTACATTTCCAATGATGCCCCACTACACTGCAGAGTGCATGAGCATCATGGGAAATGTAGTTCCAAAACATCTGGGGTGCCAAGGTTTGCCATCACTGGCCTAGGCTATCTGTATGTAGAGCAACAATTCTTTTTTTCAGATCCTCAGATAGTTCTTTGCCCTGAGGTGCCATGTTGAACTTCCAGTAAACAGTATGAGAGAGTGAGAGTGATAAGACCAAATTTAACACACCTGCTCCCTATACACACCTCAGACCTTGTAACACTAACAAGTCACATGACACCGGGGCCAAATTTAGACATTTTCACTTAGGGGTGTACTCACTTGTTGCCAGCGGTTTAGACAATTATGGCTGTGTTGAGTTATTTTGAGGGGACAGCAAATTGACACTGTTATACAAGCTGTGCACTCACTACTTTACATTGTAGCAAAATGTCATTTCTTCAGTGTTGTCACATGAAAAGATATGATTAAATATCACTTTTGTGAGATACTGTATATGTGTGAAAATGTGTTATTTGATTTGTATACAAAATATTGATGATATGTCTGTTTTTATTAGTGTTACTTGCAAAGCACTGAAGAACAGCAAGCACCTGAAGGTTCTCAAGAACCAAGGGCACTCTTGTTATGCATATCTTGGTCAGATTTTATAACCAAGACCTCCACTAGCCCCTTCCCACACCTCCAGCCATGATAAGGAGTGAACTACAGCCATGATAGAGAGTGATATTATGCAACAGGAAGTCAGGGGGACCAAGTTCTCAAACACTGGGGACGGTCAAAATTTCCATATTAGAAATGCTCAATTTTTTAGGGCTACAGGGACGCTACTCAATGTATGCAAGCACACATGCAGGCACTTCTAAAGCCTCATACACACGAGGCAATCTATCTGTTCAAATCGGTCGGACCGACCGATTTGAACAGATCTGTCTGCTGGCATTTTGGTTTGCTCGCGTGTACACACGAGCAAACCAAAATCCCCGCCAGCAGACAGCGGGCTGACGTGTCGGTGACGTGGCGGTGACGTTGACGCCACCACGTCACCGCACCAGGAAGTAAAACACTTCCGCGCATGCGTCGAAATCATTCGGGGCGTGTGCGAGAAGACATGTCTGCTGGTTAGCATACTAACCAGCAGACATGTCGGGCGGACGGGTTCCCAGCCGACAGATTTCAAAGCATGCTTTGAAATCTGTCGGGTGGCCAAATCCGTCGGCTCGCCCGTACACACGATCGAATCTGTCTGCTGAAACGGTCTAGCAGACCGTTTCCAGCAGACAGATTTGATCGCGTGTACGAGGCCTAAGTGTCTACTGTCCAAAAACATAGGGTCATACTAATGCTTGCTGATGGTGAAGGGCTACGCTGACCAAATCTGATAATTACGTTTTCATCAGATGTGTATTATAACCACATTGTATCTATAAAAGTTACATCCATTAAAATGTTATGATCACCTTGCCTAAATAAAAGAGCGCACATAGGGGGGACTTTCCTGGGCGAGCACCGGGGCAGAAAGGAAACCAACCAATCAACACTCCACAGCTGGTACATATAGGCTGGAATACAAAATAGCCCTTACGTACATCTAAAATACTCAAAAAGGAGTAATATGTATATATATATATATAATCAAGCTGTCTTGATATATATACACATTACTCCTTTTTGAGCATTTTAGATGTACACTTTATAAAACGCTTATGATTTTGTACATGTATGTAGTCAAACCTGTTTTTGTCAATGTGTGTGTCCTGAAGAAGCAGACAAGCGAAACATGTTGACACACAGGGGCTTATTCACCCAATACTATCATTGTTGCAATTTGAAGGATTATTCTTGCCATTGCTATATACAGGCAGTCCCCGGATTAAAAACAAGATGGTGTCTGTAGGTTTGTTCTTAAAGGAACACTAAAGGTTCGTTTTTTAGTAGTTCAATTGATTGCTGTAAGCTAAAGCATTTAAATATCACTTACCTCGTTTTTCCTTTTGACCTCCAAAATATAGTAATCTAGGTTTGAAAATGCCATTTCCAGTCTCTCCTCTGGTTGCTTTCCATCAGCACCTGAGCTGTTTTGCATGGTGGAAAGCAGAATGTGCTCACCCCCTCCCTATGACTACAGCCCTGCGTAAAGATGCTCTCTTATCCCTCACAGTCATGGAGGCTAAGCCTAATGGGAACTGTAGTTCTCATTAGGCCGTGATATAGCAAGAATGTAGCAAGAACCGCAAACCAGGAAGTCAGTGAGAATAATGATTCAGGAGTCACGGAGGTGAATAAAACAGCTCGATTTCAATAGGTATCAAACTAGTTATAATGCAAAACATTACTTTTTACTTTATCAGCTACTGTCAGACTTTAATTTAAGAGGAAAATATTTTTGTCTTTACAACCCCTTTAAGTTGAATTTGTTTGTAAGTCAGAAGAGGTAAAAAAAAATAAGTGTAGCTCCAGCCACAACAATTTACACCAATCTAACATTTGTTTTGCTGTCTGTGCCTCTGTTCATAAAATTTCACCTCATCTTCTCTCCCTATGACAATTGGATTTTGAAAAATGTGGGTTATTGTAGAAACAAGGATTGGTGATAGAGATCCAGTGGAGACATCCCTTTCATATCATAACTGTTACAAGAGTGAATTTCCCTTCCTAGGGGTAGATTTTTTCTCACTTCCGGTTTCCCTCCATTTGTAAGTAGGAGTCGTTTGTAAGTCGGATGTTTGCAAACCGGGGAACGTTTGTGTTTTTTATTGACGCATGTCTTTTACGTGCTTTTTAAATGTTGCCTATGAATAAAGCACAGATATGGCATTGGAGTGACTCTATTGTTATTATCAGGATGGTTCCAGAGCCTAGATGGCTCGGTGATGTTAACCGACACGGGGCTTAAAGGGGTTGTAAAGACAAAAATATTTTCCTCTTAAATGAAAGTCTGACAGTAGCTGATAAAGTAAAAAGTAATGTTTTGCATTATAACTAGTTTAATACCTGTTGAAATCGAGCTGTTTTATTCACCTCCGTCACTCCTGAATAGTGTTGAGCGGAATACGCCATATTCGATTTTGCGATATTTCACGAATATATAGAAGAATATTCGTGAAATATTCGTTAATATCGAATATTCGTGATATTTTATCAAAAAAAATAAATTTGGCGAAATGTCGCTAATGCGAATGCGAAATTTCGCTAATGCGAATGCGAAATTGATTGCGAAATTCTCGTCAACACGCGAAAACGGAGATCATTTCCTGGATTACTAAACTAATATGCACTAAACACTAACTCTACTTACACAAACTTATATGACTAAACTAAAGCAAATTTATTTTTGTGTTTTTTTTTTTTTTTTATACACAAAACACAGAAGGGCAGAGAAAGTATTCGCGAATATTCGCATTGCGAATATTCGGCAACATAAAAGGATCGCCTCAGCTACTCGGCCCAGGGTCTCTAATCATACCAGCAATGCTTTTAGACGTCGATGGAGATCACTAGGATGTGATCTGTTTTAAAAATAAATTTGAAAAAATACGAATATTCGCAATAGCGAATATTCACCGCGATATTCGATTTATTCGCGAATACTCGAATATGCAATATTTGTAACGAATATTCGCAATGCGAATATTCGTGAGCAACACTACTCCTGAATCGTTATTCTCACCGACTTCCTGGTTTGCTGTGCGCATTCATTCTTGCTACATCACGGCCTAATGGGAACTACAGTTCCCATTAGGCTTTGCCTCCATGCCTGTGAGGGATAATAGAGCATCTTCACGCAGGGCTGTAGTCATAGGAGGGGTGAACACATTCTGCTTTCCACCATGCAAAACTGCTCAGATGCTGGTGGAAAGCAAGAAGAGGAGAGACAGGAAATGGCATTTTCAAATCTGGATTACTGTATTTTGGAGGTCAAAAGGAAAAATGAGGTAAGTGATATTTAAATGCTCTAGCCTACAGCAATCAATTGAACTAATAAAAAACGAACCTTTAGTGTTCCTTTAAGCCCCCTGGTGGCTTATTCTGGGTCACAGGAGAGCACAAGTAAATACACTCCTGCTGTGACCCAAAAAGCTTTGGCCATACGTTACTTTTATTGTTATTGCTCTCCAGTACACAGGACTGTTTAGTGCATTGGTTAAACATTACATTGCCTTAACTGTATCTTTTTTTTTATTACTTAATTTAGCTGTGTGACAAGCAAATAGTACATTTGTGTGGTAAGGGAACAGTTCTTTCACACGTAAAAACACAGAAATATGATGGGTCACGGAATATAAAACACATGCTCAAAAAAGAGAACAAAATCTGTAAAGACAGCTCCCAGTAGGACCAAAATTGGGGATTTCCTGCACCACTTTCCTTCAGAAGCAATCTTTCAAAACAGAACAGGGGCATCTTCTTTGGAACAGGTCAAAATACATTGCAATATAATGTTAATGTTTTCCTAACCATTGTTGTTCACCTAGTAATACTTTGATGACTCCTTTTGACCTTAAAGGATTGTTTAATTGAACAAGTAACATTTCTGCTTTGTGACTATGATGGGGTTCCCCCATAGACCCACTTCATAAGCTACACTGACAGCAGCGCAATGTAGCATCCTCCTAGTTAGGCTGCTAGGTAAAATAATTTATTGGCACCTTCTGTAACCAGGGGAGCAGTAATTGTTTGGTGTGATTGGTCCAGTGCTTCACAGGCTGAGAGTTTCCAGATGCATTAATGTGCTGCAAAATCCTAAGTGAGGTGTGTTACTTTGGGTGCCAGAGCTAATGTGGAATTATAGGATAACCCTGAATACTTTTACAACTTCAAGATCAAGCTTATTTCTGAGACTTTTTGTTTACAAGTTAAAATCAGTGGGCCAGATTCAAAAAGATCTGCGTACATTTCGGCGGGTGTAGCGTATCTCATTTACACTACGCCGCCGTAACTTACAGAGGCAGGTACCCTATTCAGAAAGAATTTGCGCCGTAAGTTATGGCGGCATAGTGTAAATGGGCCGGCGTAAGCCCGCGTAATTCAAAGTAGGTGGAAGGTGGGCGTGATCCATGTAGATGAATCATGACCCCACCTAATTGACGCTCTATACGAACGGCGCATGAGCCGTCCGTGGACGTATCCCAGTGCGCATGCTCGAAATCACGTTGCAAATACTTAATGCTTTCGACGTGAACGTAACTTACGCTCAGCCCTATTCGCAAACGACTTACGCAAACGACGTAAACGACGGAAAATTCGCCGCTGTCTCGACGTCCATACTTAACATTGGCTATGCCTCCTATAGCAGGGGTAACTTTACACTGAAAAAAGCCTTACGTAAACGACGTAAATCAAGGCGCCGGGCTCACATACGTTTTTGAATTGGCGTATCTAGCTCATTTGCATATTCTACGCGTAAATCTACAGAAGCGCCCCTAGCGGCCAGCGTAAATATGCAACTAAGATACGACGGCTTAAGAGACTTACGCCGCTCGTTTCTTAGCAAAATTCCGGCGTATCTTGCTTTCTGAATACAGAAAAAAGATACGCCGGCGCAATCTAGAACTTACGCGGCGTATCAACAGATACCTCAACGTAAATTCTTTCTGAATCTGGCCCAGTATTTTTTGCAAGTAAATTACTTAAAACCCCTAAACATCATATATCATTTTTTAGCAAAGACCCTATAGAAGAGCATCAAGGTTGTTGCAATCTTTTATGTCACTCAGTATTTGCACAGCGGTCTTTCAAATGCATTGTTTTTTAAAAGTATACACTTTTTTAAATAAAATTTTATTTTTTTTTGCATATTGTGAAAGATGATGCTATGCCGAGTAAATAGATAACCAACATGTTACGCTTTAAAATTGCACGCACTCGTGGAATGACGCCAAACTACGCCAAACTACGATACTAAAAAATCTCCATAGGCGATGTTTACATTTTTTTAACGGTTTCCAGTTTCGGGTTACAGAGGAGGTATTTTGCTAGAATTATTGCTCTCGCTCTAATTGTCACAGCTATACCTCACATGTGTGATTTGAACGTTGTTTACATTTGTGATTTCTTTGGTGTGTGAGAATGTGGGGATTGGGGGCTCTTTCAATTTTTTTTTTCTTATATTTACACAGTTTCTTTAATTAAAAAAAAAAACTGATCACTTTTGACTGTCACAAGGAATGTAAACATCCCTTGTGACAGTAATAGGCAGTGACAGGTACTCTTTATGGAGGGAAATTGGGTCTAAAAGACCCCAAACCCCTCCTCTGCAATTCAAATTATTCAATACCTTTGATTTTTTTTAAATTGGCGCCGTTTGCAGCCGCGTAAACCGGAAGTGATGTTGCTTCTGGGATACTACATCAGAGACCCAATTGAAGCTGATTCTGGCGTTCTGGACTCCGACTGGCTGGTTGCTCGGGTCTCCTGGTGGGATGGGAGAACTGGATGGAGTGGCGGGGGGGACGTCCCCTCCCGCACCTTGTTATAACAGGCAGAGGCTTAGCTTGAAGCTTGTGGGTCCCAATGCGAAAGTTGACCTGCCCCCCAATTACCATCCACCACTTACACTGTGTGTGCAGATACATCCACCACATGCCAAGAAACTCAAAGTCCTAAGAGTTTTGAGCTCCCAGAGTTCCTCTTTACATCAGATGACAGGGATTACCGCTGGAGAATCAGAGAACAGGCATCACCATTAGAGAATCAGAGAACAGGGACCCCTGGCAGGTCACTTGGCAGAGCTCCTTTCTCATCCCAGCACTGTATACAGCCCCCCCCCCCCCCCCACACACACTACACAGGGCTTAAATCACAGTGCTGTAAAGCAATGTGATCTCCTCCCTGTGAAGAAGGAACAGTGTAGAGTGCTGTAATGAGAAAGGGGCTCAGCAGCATAGTATCCTGGGCGGAGGCGGTGGTCAGGGGGCTTTGGAGGGGTGCAACTTAGATCTGGGACAGCAAAGCCATGTGACCCAAAATCTGGAGCCTGCAGCCCTTCAGGGGCACCCTGAGGAGGTGTTAAAGGATTTGTTTAAGCAGTTTCTGAAGGTTTCTCTGTCAGTGTTGGGGGAGGTCACCTCCCGGAGGTGTGTGTCTTTTCCCAAGTTGTCAGGGAAGTGGGGTAAGCAGACATCCCCCGGTGATGGGGGTACAGGGAATTTCCAGCTAATGACTAGGAGACACTGAGTTTACCAGTGACATTGGTCCCATCAGCTTCTTCCCAGCCAATGAGAATGAATGGGATGTGGACTGTGGAAGGCAAAGTAGAAGCCCAGTACTGGAGCGTGGTTGTGGGGCCCTAGGGAAGATGTGGAGCATATGATAATATGACAGGAAAGCTGCTGGGGCCCCCTGAAGCTAGGGGCGGTGTTGCAATTGTGACCCCTGCAACCCCTTATGCTATGCCCATGATAACAGCTGTGCGGCTCATTAGCTGCATCAGTTGTTATCACTTGAAAGCAGACCGCCAGCTCTAAAAAATGGTACTGGGGTGATGCCTCTGGCTGCAGGCCTCAACCCGGTAACAGCACTTCAACAAAATGACGTACAGGTACATAATTTTGCATGAAGTGGTTAAATCTGTCCTCTCACCCCTCCTAACACTTATGATTACTAACCTGTGTAAGAAAGGTCTGTATACTAACCTATTTTTAGGCTGCTATGGTCCACTTATGTGATTCTCCTGTGTCAGCCAGTTAATGCCAGCAACAGATAGGCTATTGAAGCCCATTGATGACATTATCCCTCCAGGCATTACTAGCCATTGTCAGAGTGCTCTATACTCTCCCCTGCAGCTGGCACTGGCTGACACAGAGATCAAGTGATTGGACCAGAGTGGCCTGAAAATAAGTATACAGACCTTCACTGAATGTAGCCTATGTGCTGCTGTACAGGGGAATTTAAGAGAATGATACTAAGACAGATTCAGTTACATCTACCAGCTATATGCAATAAATACATGAAAAAATCATTAAAAAAAATGATTTTGATGAAATAACTAGAATGAAAAGTGTTTTTAATATGTGCCCAAAATTTAGTTTATAATGGTATAGTGATAGTGGTGAGAGGTAATTTCCAAAGAGGTATTTTCTAAAACAAATCTGATTTAAAGTTCAGTAAACCAATAGAAGTAAGCTTTCATCTGTCTTTCTGTGCAGTCTTTGGGCCAGATTCACAGAGCGATTACGCCGGCGTAACAGGAGATGCGCGGCGTAAGTCTAAATTTGCGCATGCGTTTCGATACTCCGCACCCCCAAAACGAGATACGCAAGAAATCTACTTTTTTTTGTCCAGCGTAATTTCGATAGACAGGCGCATCCGTCTGCGCAAAACTGCGCTAGACACACCATTGATTTGCTATTCAAATATGCTAATGAGGGAGTTACGGGGATCCACAAAAGAACGTTGGTGCAGCGCAGGCTACGCGCTGTGCGCAACAGTTGCACGGCCTGTCTAAAATTAGACCATATAAAAGGTGGTATAAAATTAGACAATTCGTCTACATGTCAGAGAAAGCAACACTGTTAGTGAGGAGCTGAGCAGTCACACGTGTTGCACAACAATCTGTATGCCAACATGCCAGTGGCATCCATGCTCATAGCTATACTACTGACTTTAGATGAGCAAAGAAGGAGGAGAGCACGGAGGAGGGCACGGGAGAGGATTTTTTTTTTTTTTTTTACAATAAATTTTTCTTTGCTTTAAGAAACATTTTTACAAAAAATATACATACATATATACATCAATACATAACATACATACAAATTACAAACACAGTCTCACTATCTTTCAATAGCCCTTTAAAACCTTGATGGATATAATAATCTAATCTGATACAAGCCCCTCACTCTTCACTTGATATATCACACACGCATAGACATCTTTGGCATGAGTGATTCTGAGGTGTCTCGCATCTTCAGATTCACCCCTAATGCCATCCTGGATTTAACCACAACCCTGCAGGAGCCCAACACATGACACCACTCATGACAGCTACATATACAATCATAGCCCCATCCCCACAGATTTCGAACAGAACATGTATGGGGTGGCATGGCATGACATGGGTGGCAGGCATGACTGCCCCCCCCCATGATGCTGAGATCACAAGGGGCACATGCACTACTAACATCCTCCTGTCTTCTCCCTTCAGGGTGACTCTGCATATGCACTGGGACCCCATCTCATGACTCCTATACGGAACCCCCCTAACCAAGGCTACCCCGTCTTCTGAGGGAAGAGCAGCCAGGAGACAGCTCACATTAGGCATCTTTGCACGTTAAACACACACATTAATCATGGCACAATGAGAATGCATGCATGCACACCACTGTGGTCCCTAGCACCGACACATCACATCCTCATCACATTGGATTGGCACAAGCCCACCATGCAGGACTTGTGAGCAGCAACGCCACGCCACGGCTCCAATTATGTCACTGTACATTCATACACCATTCACAAGGACCTGGGGATCACTTCTCCACCACAAATGAGGGCGACACCCCTTTTCCGGCAGGAATGTCACCCCCACATTCCCAAATCATACACAAACAGAACCAAAAAAACAAAAAAAATTGACCAGCAAAAATAAAAAATGCCCAGCAAAAATATAATTTAAACAAAATAACAACAAAGAAAACACATAAAAGACAAAAATCACTCAGCAAAATAGTCCCCAAATATCTCAAAGACACGTCACAAACAAACAAACCAACGCTAATAAACAACAGAACAAAAGCACCTTGCTGTATAGAAAGGGATACAAAGGGATGTACTTTTGTAAAGGAAGTGTGTTTGTGTCTGTCTATTTATGCTGTCTGCGTAGTTCACTAAGTTGCCCTAGTCCACTTCCAATTTCACCGATTGCGCCATTCCCGAGTTGTGAACATGCGCACAGAGGTGCTGACCATGGTCTGCTTCAAGCGCGCATGCGCGAGCCGGCCGGGCCTTCATTTGCATGGGGTCACGGCTCATTTCAATGTAACAAGCCCACGTCCTTCCCAATTTGAATTACTCCGCCTTGCGCCTCGGAAATAACGTTGCGCAGGCGCAAATTTCTGCGCAAAACCGACGAGAATAGGGTGATTGCGCCGCTACATTGCACCAGTCTAACGTAAAGGGGGTCCAATAATGCGCAGATGTACGTGAATCTGGCCCTTTGTTTTCACTTGTGATGTTTTCTGTGCATTAAAACTTTTGGACGTTATATACGACCCATGGTGTGCTGGCGAATATGTTCCTGACATTTGTTTCTAAAATGTCTGGTAATAAAAATAAAAGGCTATGGTTTATGAATAAACATTTAAAGGATCCACAGCATTTAAAGGATCCAAAGCACTAGCAAAGGAGCCAGCGCATCAGCAGCAGCTTTGGTTAATGCAACCCCTATTCAATTAAAACGTCAGACTGACTCAATAAGACATGAGGCACTTTTATGATTTATTGTGGTATGTTTAAATTCTACTGTAGCTTGAGTTACTGTATAATTCCTGTGAACAATATGCTTTGTAATGTCTGCTCCTGTACCAGAGGCCAAAGCTTTGTTACTTCACTTCTTAGCAGCACCCAGTGCCTTAAAAGGGCTGTAAAGTTTTGTTTTTTTATTTTCTAAATACCATATATACTCGAGTATAAGCCGACCTGAATATAAGCCGAGGCACCTAATTTTACCACAAAATAATGGGAAAACGTATTGACTCGAGTATAAGTCTAGGGTGTCCACCTGCATGCCTCACTGTGTCCATCTGCATGCCTCATTGTGCCCATGCCTCACTGTGCCCATGCCTCACTGTGCCCATGCCTAGACTGATGTTTAACATGGGAGTCTAGGGAAGGGGTGCCCAGCTTTGAAAAATCAGGGCTCCCCAGCCGTAGGTTCCCCAGACAACTTTGCAGACTTATAGAGAAGAAATGGGGCTACATGTGTGCCAAGCTCCGTGTCCAGGGGACCTACAACTGGCTAGTACCGGGTCTCCAAAGTCACTGGAGAAATTACCGTTTAACATGGGAGTCTATGAAAGAGGTGCCTAGGTTTGAAAAATCAGTGCTCCCCGGCCATAGGTCACCCACATAACAAACTTTGCACACTTGTAGAGGAAGAGTGAGGCTACATGTGTGACCTACGGCTGGACGGGTCCCCAAAGTCTGGAAAATCATGAGCAAAAAGGTGACTCCAGTATGAGCCGAGGGCGGCATTTTCAGCAAAAAAAAAAATTGCTGAGTATACTCGAGTATATACGGTAGGTTCCTTTAAGCTAGTGCATTGTTGGTTTACGTTTTCCTTTGATTTGCCTTATAAATGTTTTTTTCTTTGCCCGAATCTCTCACTTCCTGTTTCTCCTCAGTAAGCTTGCCCCCATCATCTGAGCGGTGGGTAGTCAGTCAGAACAGCCTACTGAACACCTTACTGAGGAGGAACAGAAAGTGAGAAATTCAGACAAAGAAAAAAAACATTTAGAAGGGAAATCGAAAGAAAAGGTTAGTGAACCAACAATGCACTAGCTTAAAGGAACCTATTTAAAAAATAAAGGTGTGAGGTGAGAATCTCTACAAATTTGGCATTTATGGAAGAGCGGCAAGAATAAAGCCATTGTTAAAGAAATCCAAAAGAAGTCCCATTTGCAGTTTGCGAGCAGCCATGTGGGGGACACAGTAAACAAAAATGTTTTGCCTGGTCGCATGTTCTGCTGCAGACCGAACCGGGGGGTGCTCGGCTCATCCCTATTTATTTCTAATATTTACAGTGAGTGACTGAAGCTAAGTGGAGGAGTAATGGCAGGATAAGAGTTGAGAAGCATTTTGCATGTTTATTCTTCACATGTGAATTGTGATATATTCAACTGGAATGCATCTGAAGTTCAGCAATTAAACAAATGGGAATTTCTAGATCCACCAGCTGTAGGCCAGGGAGTTCAGCTATTTATGCTTGTACTTTATGTTTGTTTTTTTGCAAATGATCGCAACTTAAAAAGGCCATGCCTGTAGGTTTGCATTTTTTAAAGCATTTAAAAAAAAAATAGATTTTTGAACTTACCATAAAATCCCTTTTCAAGAGCTCATTGATGGACAAAAAAGGCCTTTAACCTTTGGGCTATACTTCTGCCTACAGGAGGATTGGACAATGGCAAACAGGAAACCGTAGGCCAGCCCAGATTAACCCCTCATATTACCAACATGCCTCAGTTTTGTATCAAGGCAGTACCCAAGAGCATTATCATAGAGAGGGGTGGAACTGTTGCCCATCAATGGACTCCAAAAAAAGCATTTCACTGGGCTAAAAAATACAGTTTTCTTTCCTGTCTATTGAGCAAGCAAACGCTAACAGGCCCAAGAAAAAAATAACAGAGTACTAGGGACTGCCTACAGCTTAAAGTACTCACTAAAAGACCTTACATCTGAAACTGGCTTCATATGGGGCAAAAACATCCACCTTGTATAACTTAGAAAATGCGCGAACAAAAGACCAGTTGGAAGCCTCTAATCTTGGAAGCAGATGCTTAATGCTGAACAGCCCAAGAAGCACTGCTGAATACAGCAGAGTTCACCATGAAAGAAAAGGATGGAACGTCATCACTGAGACCATAAGCATGGATTATGATCCCTTTCACATCACAGTCCACCCCCCCCCCGCACCCCCATTGCATCAGAGCCAGTCCCCTTCACATCTGAGTCCCCTCATCACATGAGAATACCCCCCCTTTACATCAGAGTCCCCATTATATCAGAGTACCCCTTACAACTAGTAAGTACCGATACTTTTTTTCATGTACTCGCTGAACTTTTTTTTAAATGTGTCTCCACAAATGCAGCTATGTGTCCCCACAAATGCAGCCATGTGTCCCCACAAATGCAGCCATGTGTCCCCACAAATGCAGCCATGTGTCCCCACAAATGCAGCCATGTGTCCCCACAAATGCAGCCATGTCCTCCCATAAATGCAGCCATGTCCCCCAATAAATGCAGCCATGTCCCCCCATAAATGCAGCCATGTCCCCCCATAAATGCAGCCATGTCTCCCCATAAATGCAGCCATGTCTCCCCATAAATGCAGCCATGTCTCCCCATAAATGCAGCCATGTCCCCCCATAAATGCAGCCATGTCCCCCCATAAATGCAGCCATGTCCCTCCATAAATGCAGCCATGTCCCCCATAAATTCAGCCATGTCCCCCCATAAATGCAGCCATGTGGGTAACAGACAGATCGGAAACCAATAAGGATACATATATAGAGAGATAATTTGTATAACGTGAGGAGCCACTGCACCTGCAGTTGGGATTGCACTGAGGACAGAAATCACCCAAGTCACATTGTCACCTCTGTTAAATGAAACCTATCTGTTTTTCTGTTGAACATAGAGGTCATGATGTCCACTTCTGACTTCTCCCATCTGTGATAATGGCAGATGGGCAGGACTACAAAATAATAGTGTTGGGGCCCCACAGCAGAATGTAGAAAATGCTGAAGTTCTGGAAAAATTGGGACATACAGGAGTGTGTCCAACCAAACAGAAAATAATCCGGCACCACGTCTCAAAGATAAAACATATGCGATTTTATTAGATCCCTTTACAAAAAAGGCATAAATACCTGTAATTATTAATGCATTTCAGCCTCTTATAATGACCAAGAAAAGTTTGATGTGAGCTTTTGGTCAGAAATTCCAACCGTGTGTAGGCTCCATCTGATTTTTTCTGTGGGAATTTCCAACAGCAAAAATTTGAGAGTTGGTTCTCAATTTTTCCGACTGGAAAAGTTATTGTCGGAAATTCATGCTCTGAATTAATTTGATGCATGCTTGGAATCATTGAACTTAATTTTTCTCGGCTCATTGTAGTGTTGTACGTCACCGCGTTCTTGACAGTCGGAATTTTGTGTGACCGTGTGTATGCAACACAGGTTTGAGACAAAATTCAGTCAGAAAAAAAATCCACGGTTTTCTTGTGTGATTTTCCGATCTTAAAAAAGGACATAACCATGCTAGTGGTGCGGCAGAAAACATATAGCACAGTGATGAAGGTATGTGGTCCAGGCAGTGAGCAAAGGAAGGATTGGAGGCAGGAACAAATAAATCCAGCTGTTTATTTTTTTCATCAGCGATCAACAGAAATAAAATTAAGGTACCTTAATATGTACAACTGACACAAGCAAAGGATTGCAGGAAAGTCCTACTACCTACCTGCCAGGTATAGGTGACCATGTCAGTGTCCCTTGTGTCTGCACCATTCCTATCACACCTTCATGGGGGCGCCAGACCAAATAATTGTGTGGCCCAGTCCACCTCATAAGACTGTGGGGACTCTTTTCATGCCCCCCTGCAAAGTGCTGCCCTAGGCCTGGGCCTTGTTGGCCTAGGCCAAGATACAGGATTGCTTAACCCCTACACTGCCCCCTTCTGATTAACCCCTTCACTGCCAGTGTCATTTTCACAGTAATCAGTGCATTTTTATAGAACTTTTCACTGTGAAAATGACAATGGTCCCAAAAATTTGTCAAAAGTGTCCAATGTGTCCACCATAATGTCGCAGTCACAAAAAAAATCACTGTTCACCGCCATTACTAGTAAAAAAAATTATTAATAAAAATGCCATAAAACTATCCCCTATTTTTTAAACGCTATAACTTTTGAGGAAACCAATCAATAAACGCTTATTGCGATTTTTTTACCAAAAAAAAAAAAGAGAATATGTATCGGCCTAAACTGATGAAAAAAACTTTTTTTTATATATTTTTTGGGGATATTTATTATAGCAAAAAGTAAAAAAAATTTTTTTTTTAATTGTCGCTCTATTTTTGTTTATAGCGCAAAAAATAAAAACCACAGAGGTGATCAAATACCACAAAAAGAAAGCTCTATTTGTGGGAAAAAAATGACGCCAATTGTGTTTGTGAGGCACATCGCACGATCGTGCAATTGTCAGTTAAATCGACGCAGTGCCAAATCGCAAAAAGGGGCCAGGTACTTTACACGCAAAATGGTCTGGGTCTTAAGTGGTTAAGTGGCTTTAGTACTTTGAGTCACTAACCAAGGACATAAAGGATACAGTATGTAGATGAGGAATTCTAATTTCACTCTTGCTATTTTGCATCCATGTTCCTGGCCAGTTAACTGGTCCTTCAGAAGATATTTCAGCCAAATGGTAGCCAGAAATCAGAATTGAGGTTAGGGATAGCAGCCTTTATAAGTTTTTCATTACAGGTTTTCTTTAGCACAAGCAATGTTTAGGACAATACATATATGTATTTACAAACCTCAAACTCTCGCCGTTTCTCATAAATTGGGATCAGCAGCTTTGAGACTTCAGAAATGCATTCATATCGCTCTGCTTTCCACAAGGCATCCACACATTGCTCGAGCAGCTCCACCAGCACCTCCTAAAAAGATGGACAAAGATGGTATTATTGACAATGATTATCAAGATGAAAACTAGCATACTATTAACAGTTACAGTGATAATGATAACACTAGTATTGGCATAACATCTAGAAGAAGTATTTGTGCATCAAAGTGATGGAGCAATAGCGAGGAGGAGACGACCGGGCCTAGCACAACTTTAGTAACTGAGGTTGTGATTTGCAAACTGAAGTTCCTTAGGGGCTCTACAAGGTATTACATTAGGTTTAGGAACATCAAAGCGGCCACCTTGTGCATGCAAATATAAACTGTTTGAGGGGAGGTGCAGTGTGGTACGGTGGCAGTAAACACTTGATTTAAAGTTAAAATTTGGAAATTCACAACAAGCCCAGCAGAAAGTCACCTGACCAGGAACATTCACATAATGCAACAGCGATGTGTAGTAGAGCAGGTCTTGGATGAGCCAACAGTGTCTGTCTTGAAGGGTGAAATGATGCCTGGATGGTCTGTGCCCTAATTGGGAGGTCTCCTGGAAGGATGGTGTGTCCCTGTCCTTTCCCTACTTGTCTGGAACCTCTCCCTGTTGCTAATCTCTGTCCTTGTCAGATGGGTGACCTGTCCCTAAACTACCCACATGAGAAATGAGCACCTAGCCCAGGAGCTTGGGTCTTTAAGTGTTACTAAAACCACAACAGTAAATATGCAGTAAAGCATGCTTGTTATACTCACTGTGGAACTTAATGGCCCATACACACGATCCGAATATCGGCCAATGGATCGTACGACTTTTTTCGCTTAATAATCGCAAGTAAAATAAAATAGGTTATTAAACTCACGAAAATTCTCGTACGACAGAAAAAAAAGATCGGAAGTGATGTCACGTGTTGTAATGTATTTGTATTGTATTGTCGGATGACGGCTGTACTGACTAAACGAAAATCGTACGATCTGACATTGTACAAGGAAAATTTTCACGCTTGTCCGATCGAAAAATATCGGATGAACGGTCGTGATCGGCTCTCGAAAGTAGTGTACACACGATCCGAAAATCGTACGATCCATCATCGGACGATCGTTTTCGTCCGATATTCGGATCGTGTGTATGGGCCATAAGGGGTTAATCCTCCACATTGTGTGCAAAGGTTGTTTTATCCTGTGTTCTCTGATCCTCCCCTTCTTTACTGTCCCCAATCCATCTGCTGATAGACAAGGAGCACTAGGAGGGACTCTGCACATGCTCCGTTTGGTGTGTACTGCTAGGGAGTTTTTTTTTTTTGGGAGGGTGTATGTAATTAGTACTGTGTAGACAGAAAGTTAGGGATCATGCAGCCTCATAGGACAGTCAGAAGAGAATGAAAACTCCTCCTACGCGCTTTATCCACTGCTCGGCCAGACACTGATAGAAGTCACAAGACTCCTATATACTGCTGATCAGAAAAGGTATTTAGGAGTTTATTTATACAAAGATAATTTCATTTCAATGTTCTGTGTACTGTGGGAGACCATCTATAGTGAATGCAGGGTCCTGGGTTTAGTACCATTTTAAAAGAGTAGATTTTTTTTTTTATCTTAATGCATTCTTGATGGACTTGTGTCTTTTTTCAACCTCACCTACTAACTATGTAACTATGTAACTGACAGGGTGATTACAATGAACAGCTTTTATTAATTTATATAAAACTTTTTTACTCAAAGTTTCCCAGCATACCATTGCCCAAAGAATCACACTACCACCTTGCCTTCTTCTCATACTCTATCCTAGTGCCATCTCTTCCCTAGGTAAGTAATGCACACGCACCTAGCCATACACATGATGTAAAAGAAACGTGATTCATGAGAATGGGCCACCTTCTTCCATTGTCACATAGTCCAGTTCTGATGCTTACATGCCCATTGTAGGTGCTTTAGGCTTTGGACATGTGCCAGCATGGGCACCCTGATCAGTCTACAGCCGCACAGCCATATACACAACCGAAATGCCCATTTTTTCTGCTTTCAATACGTTAACCTCAGAGGCAGCATGATTACTTGCTGTCTATCCCACCAATTTTAAGATGCTATTGTACCGGGATAATCAATGTTATTCATGTAAATTGTCAGTGATTTTAATGTTATGGCTTATTGGTGTACAGTATATGAAAAAATCACTATATGTTTCTTTCAAAATCCTACTTTGTATGCAGAATGTTTTCTGTGTGCAGTAAGGTTGTTTGGTGAATAAATAGTAAATCAAAGGGGCAGATGTTTAAGGCCCCTTTCACATTGAGGCGTGGAGCCGCGGTGACGGTATAGCCGCGCTATTTGTAGCGCCGCTATACCGTCGTGTTTACCGCGATATTCGGGCGCTAGCGGTGAGGTTTTAACCCCCGCTAGCGGCCGAAAAAGGGTTAATACCGCCTGCGTTGCGGGCGGTATTACCGCGCTATTACCGCGGTTTCCCATTGATTCCAATGGGAAGGCGCGCTATAGGAGCGGTGAACACACCGCTCCTATACCGCGGTAAAGATGCGGCTAGCAGGACTTTTGGAGCGTTCCTGCTAGCGCACCGCTTCAGTGTGAAAGCCTTCGGGCTTTCACATTGAACACTACAGGGCATGATTTTTCATGCGGTATAGCAGCGCTATTTTTAGCGCTGTACCGCATGAAAAACGCCTCAATGTGAAAGGGGCCTAAGACAACCAATAGCAGCTGTCATCTACTACTGATAAGTAATTGCAGTGAGTTAATATACATTTTATGTTCTGCAATTATGAATGTAGAATCCCCAAGTACCAGGCAGCCAACCTGTGTCTTTTTTGGAGGGACAGTTCTTTTTTTTTTTTTTTATCAAATACCTTTTGCATTACTTTGTGTTGATAGCTACCCTCCATCATAAAGCTGCCAATTAGACTATACATTTACAACTGTTAACTTTTTTGAGCTTTTTCAGTTGATGTCAGTAGTACCATATGCACCCTGGCCTTTCCACCCCTGTGTTTTCCATTTCTAATTACTTTCCCATTTGACATGGTCTACATGCCATGTAGTTTCCCTTTCTGCTTACTTAGAATGTTTGAAATATATAATTTAACCTTATCAGTGGTTGACACTTCCTTTCAAAAACCTCAGTAGGTTATTCTATTCTAAAAAAAAAAAATGTTACCCACATGTCTGCGGTTTCTAATACTTCAGATTCTTACATTTTCCACATATCTGACATCAGTAACAGATATAACCACTCTGTTCGTATTAGTAGATAGTGTTAGTATCTGCGTGGCCTCTAAGAAAATACACTGCTCAAAAAAATGTAAAGGAACACTTTGAAAACATATCAGATCTCAACAGGCAAACATCTCATGCTGGATATCTATATTGATATGAACTGGGTAATGTGTTAGGAATTAAAGGATGGCACATCATTTGATGGAAATGAAAATTATCCACCTACAGAGGGCTGAATTCAAAGATACACCGAAAAATTATGCAGCAAGCTAGTCCATTTTGCTGAAATTTCATTGCAACAACTCAAAATGGTCCTCAATAGTTTGTATGGTCCCCAAGTGCTACTATGCATGCCTGACAACATCAGGGCATGCTCCTAATGAGACGACGGATGGTTTCCTGGGGCATTTCCTCCCAGATCTGGACCAGAGTATCACTGAGCTCCTGAACACACTGAGGTGCAACCTGGCAGCACCGGATGGACCGAAACATAATGTCCCAGAGAAGTTCTTTTGGATTTAGGTCAGGTGAGCGTGGGGCCATTCAATGGTATCAATTTCTTCATCCTCTAGGAACTGGCTGCATGCTCTCACCACATGAGGCCGGGCATTGTCGTGCACTAGGAGGAACCCAGGACCCACTGCACCAGCGTAGGGTCTGACAATGGGTCCAAGTATTTCATCCCGATACCTAAGGGCAGTCAGGGTGCCAT
Organism: Rana kukunoris; assembly: GCA_029574335.1. NCBI lineage: Eukaryota > Metazoa > Chordata > Amphibia > Anura > Ranidae > Rana > Rana kukunoris. Next base: position 6,769 of record JAJQKJ010002310.1, on the reverse strand, counting down.
TGTGTAGCCTGTAGAGGTCTGTGTGCGTCCCTCCATGGATATGCCTCCCTAGACCATCACTGACCCACCACCAAACCGGTCATACTGAACAATGTTACAGGCAGCATAAAGTTCTCCGTGGCTTCTCCAGACCCTTTCACATTTGTCACATATGCTCAGGGTGAACCTGCTCTCATTTGTGAAAAGCATGGGGCACCAGTGGCGGACCTGCCAATTCTGGTGTTCAATAGAAAATGGCAATCAAGCTCCAAAGTGTCTTGCAGTGAACACAGAGCACACTAGAGGACGTCGGGCCCCAAGGCCAAACCCATAAAGTCTGTTTCTGATTGTTTGGTCAGAGACATTCACACCAGTGGCCTGCTGGAAGTCATTTTGTAGGGCTCTGGCAGTGCTCATCCTGTTCCTCCTTGCACAAAGGAGCAGATACCGGCCCTGCTGATGGGTTACGGACCTTCTATGGCCCTGTCCAGCTTTCCTAGAGTAACTGCCTGTCTCCTGGAATCTCCTCCATTCTCTTGAGACTGTGCTGGGAGACACAGTAAACCTTGTCTCCCAGGATGTGCCACCCTGGAAGAGTTGGATTGCCTGTGCAACCTTTATAGGGTCCAAGCATCGCATCGTGCTATCAGTAGTGACACTGACCCTAGCCAAAAACAGTCAGAAAAGATGAGTAGGGAAAAACAATGTCAGACACCTCCACCTGAAAAAACATTCCTGTTTTGGAGGTCCTCTCATTGTTGCCCATCTAATGCACCTGTTAAAGGGGTTGTAAAGGATTTTTTTCCCTAAATAGCTTCCTGTTCTTCAGTCTGTAACTCACCACCGTAATGCGAGGCTTTCTTACTAGTGTGGAGAAAGCCTCTTGACGTGGGAGGGGGCGAGCAGGCAAGTCAGGACACTCTCTACTTTGCAGATAGAGAAAGGAGCTGTGTGTCAGTGGGCGTCCTGACACTCCTGCCCCTCCCCCCTCAAGAGGTTTTCTCCACACCTGCATTACAGTGGTGAGTTACAGATAGAAGAACAGGAAGTGAGGATTTCTCAGAAGTAATAAGGACATTTAAAAGCAAAATCGAAGGATTAGATAAGTGAAGGAGGACTGCACTAAGGTAAAGGGAGCTATTTAAGGAAAAAAAATCCTTTACAACCCCTTTAATTTCAATTAACAGCAAAGCAGCTGAAACTGATTAACAACCCCCTCTGTATACACCCCTCTCCCCATCTGCTACTTAACTGACCAGATCAATATCCAATGAGTTCTGATTCAAAAGTGTTCCTTCATTTTTATTGAGCAGTGTATATGCATATATAAAATAGAAGAATATACTACACTGACTTCTACCAATACATTCTTTAGAAATCTCTGCACAGATGTAATAAACAACCATAGTTTGAGCTTTAAAATAATTCACCAACAACACTTAGAGCCCATTCGCACAATGCAGTTTACCCTGCATGTTTAAACACACTTGCACAAGTTTGACATTGTTTTTATTAGTGCCCGTACTAGTTCACACCTGGGGGATGCATTGATATGTGTTGCCACTACCATCAACGTGTGTTATAAGTCTTTTAATGTGAAAAGCAGTGTACGTGTACACATGGCAATGCACTTGCCCAGGGTAAAAAATACTGATTTAGGCTGGGTTCACACTGCAGTGCACTCCGACCCACAGCAGAAGTCCAGTGCGTCCCCCATTCACCATTTCAGCCCAACTTTTTTGGCTGAAGTGAGACCTCAAACGGATCAAAAGATGCGCAAAACTGTGCAATTCGCACTGGAGCCCTAACCCTAACCCATAGAGAGCCAGTCACAATCTCCTTCTATGCAAATTGGATGCAGGAAAATCACATCCGATTGCAACAGTGTGAACCCAGCCTTATGCCTCGTACACGACAAGAAAACCAAATTTATTTTCAGCCGGAAAAGAGCTGAAATTTGTCTTGCGTACACACGATCACACTAATCTTGGAAGAAATTCAGACCGTCAAGAATGCGGTGACCTACAACATGTACGATGACCCGAGATCAATGAAGTTCAATAGGCAGTTCGGCTCTTCTGCTTGATTCTGAGCATGCACAGTTTTTTTGCGTCATAATTGTATCCAGACGATTGAGATTGCCAATAGGAATCTTTCCTGTCATGAAAATTGAGATCCTGCTCTCAATCTTTTCTCAGCCGGAATTCTCACAGAAAAAGTGCGATGGAGCATACACATGGTCAGAATTTGTGACGAAAAGCTCACATCCACTTTTTTCTTCGGGAATCGTGATCGTGTGTACAAGGCATTAGTCTAAGTCTAATTCAATTGGATTTTTTTGCCAGAACTGTCAGTTCCTTTTAAACAAAACAATTGCTACTTGAAAAGCCCACTGCAGTTTTCTGACATACTTACTTCATTTGTCAGCCATATTGTTATCTTTAATTGTAGGGCTAGCAAATAGCTGGCAAGCATGCACACTTCATGACCACATTGGTCAGAAGTCAGTTAAATATCACATGTGGGTTCCCCATTTGTTAAAGAGAAACTTCACCCACTTTTACTTTGTCTGTTGGGCTGATCTGAAGCATACTATTACATACACAATATTACCAAAAGTATTGGGACGTCTGCCTTTACACACACATGAACACAGACATGGATAAGCGAGGTTGGGATGGAGGAACTTGACTGGCCTAAACAAAGTCCTGACCTCAACCTGACAAAACACCTTTGGGGTGAATTAGAGCGAAGACGGCGAACCAGGACTTCTCGTCCAACATCAGTGCCTGACCACACAAATGCCCTTCTAGAAGAAGTCAACAAACTCAAACATTCCCATAGACACACCCCTAAACCTTGTGGACAGCCTTCCCAGAAGAGTTGAAGCTGTAATAGCTGCAAAGGGTGGGCCAACTCAATATTGAACCCTATGTACTAGATGTGATTTCCTGTTACAATATGGCTTGTGTGACATTTGTATATGCTATATAATTTTTTTTTCTATTTGCCTTTTTTTTATTTTTTTCAAGAAAGTGGAGTTATCCTTTAGGGTCCTTTCACATGTCCGCTCCGTTCGTACGCTCATTAGAAGTCTGTTTACGGACTTGTAATGGGCCCCTATGGAAGCGGATCCGTTAGCGGATGATGCATCCGCTAACGTCCGCAAGATCCGCATCCATTTTTTCGGACGGAAGAAAACCCTATTTTTCTTCCGTCCGGCGGATCGGATGCAAATGGACAGACGGTCCGTTTCCATCCGATTCCCCATAGGGGATAGCGGAGGAGAGACAGGGTGGTCCTTGCAGAGTGTGCGGGCACCGCCCTGTCCAGCCGACAGCTCAGCGGAGACCCCCCGCTGAGCCGACGGACACACGGAGCGGACCGAAAAACGGACCGCTCCGTGTGAAAGAGGCCTTAAGCATCTTGAGGATAGACTGATGTAAATGTGAAAAGTGCTGTATAAACTTCTGTGATAAATACTTACGGGTCTGTTTTAAAGTTTATAATGACTTCTCCCTTTTAAATGTGAAAAAGCTGGTAGACAAATCCTTTTGTTATAGCATCGTATACACAATATCTGGATAGGTGCCAAAACAAGGTATGAATTACAATGACGAAAAAGAGGAAGTATCACAATGTTCTTCCCCAGGTAAAGAACAAATATATGACTATTTAAGGAACTAGCTCAGAAAAGATCACCCTCATTTGGAATCAGCAGCACACACAGCGCCTTGAAAAGGTATTCATACCCCTTGAGATTTTCCAAATTTTGTCATATTATAACTAAAAACGTAATATGGAAAATTATTATCAAATACTTACCATAATTTTCCTTTCCTGGCCTATCCTCACGTCAGCACATAATGGGTTAACGCCTCCTCCAGAACCCCACATGACCACCTGTATCCAGAATAAAAGACAGCCCCATATCGTGTCCGATAATCTAGCCTGCGACAGGCCACTTGGAAGGGAGACCTGTGCTGACGTGAGGATAGGCCAGGAAAGGAAATTACGGTAAGTATTTGATAACAATTTTCCATACTCCTGGCCATACCTCACGTCAGCACACAATGGGATATAAGTAGCTGAATAAATGGGCGAGAGAGAGAGAGAGAGAACACATGAAAATAAACATTGACAATTTGCAAAAAAAAGCTGCCAACGACAAAAATTGTTTATATGCCTTGTCCCAAACTTTGCAGAACTTGCCGACTGCATGCCTAGCTTGTAAAGTTGAATAAAGGGCTAGCCATTTCTCATATACTCTTCACTGACATCCTGGCATAACTGCCCCAAAGGCTGCCACCCCTCAGTTCGAAGGAGCTGGCCCCTGTTCCTGAGCAGAAAGGCACACTTTCTGCATGCCAATCTAATCAGCCTGGTGAACCAATAGAAGATGACTCAAGAACCTGACTGTGAAAGGAAAAGGAGTGTCTACTTTCCTCAGGTCTTTGATCTTTGCATTTACACTGTTAGCAACTTGTGTAAGGACCTGAAGTATTCCTGCTGTATACTCAGTAACTCCATGATAACACTTGGAGCTGGACGTAGTATCACTAAAAAAGACACAAAAGGTATATTTGCAGGAAAGTGCTGAAACTTCCAACATCCTTCTGTCGGAAGCAACTGCTGTTTTACCACTAGGGACCGCAATGGAAATGAAGCTATTGGAGCAAAGGATGCCTGTATGAGCGCTTTCAGAACCAAACCTAGGTTCCATGTAGGGAACAAAAATGTCTTTGGCATATATATGGACTACGGTCTGCAAGGAGCATTTGTTCAATGGAGTTGTATGCCAGACCAATCAACGGTGATTAAATACTAGACATGTGCATTCGTTTTCGTTAGAATGCATTTTCGTTCGAAAATCTGTTTTTTTCGTTATCGTTTTAACAAACGATAACGAAAGTGCAAGAAACGAAAACCGAAAGATCCGACATAAAAAATGCTTTATTTTCGTTTTCGTTGCGGTAAAATTTCGATATAGAGAGATTCGACATTATAGGGAAAAGATTCGACATCATAGAGAAAAGATTCGACACTATAGAAATAATAGATTCGACATTAAAGAGAATAGATTTCGATTTATGAGACGTAAAAATTCGATGTTCTGTCGAATATTCTTTTGAGCATTCACCATCAACCAAAAAGATTCGACGTTCCGTCAAATATTATTTTCATCATTCACCAACAACCAAAAAGGTTCGACGTTCCGTTGAATATTCTTTTGACCATTCGACAGAAACCAAGTATTATTAGAATTTCGGACGAAAGCTATTCCCCAACGAAAAACTAAATAAATCAAAACGATTTTTGGGAGTAACTAAATAAATTTATTTTCCAAACGAAAACGAAAAAACGAAACAAAATATTCCAGTCTGCACATGTCTATTAAATACCACCAAAAGAAAGATCTATGTGTGAAAAAAAGGACAACATTTTTATTTGGGTACAATGTTGTATGACTGAGTAACTGTCATTCAAAATGTGAGAGCACCGAAAGCTGAAAATTGGTCTGGTTATTAACCACTTCCCGACCGCCCACCGCAGGTATACGTCGGCACTTTAGAGATGGATATCTCGGTAACGGCAGCAGCTGCTGCCACAACCGAGATATCCATCTCTTCTGTGGGCGGTCGGGTAAACGATAATGGCGGTCTCCGCGGCGGAATCGCCGCGAGATCGCCGTTATCGGTGGCGGACGAGCGTCCCCCCCCCTCCCGCTGCGCTCCCGCGCTCTCCGCGCTTACCGGACCGTCGGTAGCGGCGGAGGCGATCGGGTGCGCTCGTCTGGTCAGCGGGGATGCGAGTGAGGGAAAAAATTTCCCTCGTCCATCCCCGTAGCTCTGCTGGGCGGAAGTGACGTCAAACGTCAGTTCCAAACAGCGTCTTAAAGAGACATTTTTTTTTAAATGTCATTTGAAAAATGACATTTAAAATTTTTTTTTTTTTTTTTGCATTTTAGCCTAAATATGAGATCTGAGGTCTTTTTGACCCCCAGATCTCATATTTAAGAGGACCTGTCATGCTTTTTTCTATTACAAGGGATGTTTACATTCCTTGTAATAGAAATAAAAGTGATAATTTTTTTTATTTTAGTGTTAAAAATTGGTAAAATTAATACAAATAAATACGAAAACAAAAAAAAAAAAATTTTAAATCGCCCCGTCCCGACGAGCTCGCCGCGCAGAAGCGAACGCATAACGCGAGTAGAGCCCGCATATGAAAACGGTGTTCAAACCACACAAGTGAGGTATCGCCGCGATCGTTAGAGCGGAGAGCAATAATTCTAGCCCTAGAGACCTCTCTGTATCTCAAAAAATGCAACCTGTAGAATTTTTTAAACATCGCCTATTGAGATTTTTAAGGGTAAAAGTTTGACCAGCCACTGCCACAGCGGGCGCAATTTTTAAGCGTGACATGTTGGTATCATTTTACTCGGCGTAACATTATCTTTCACAATATGTAAAAAAATTGGGCCCAAATTTATTTTGTTTTTTGTCTTATTTTTTAATTTTAAAAAGTGAATTTTTTCCAAAAAAAGTGCGCTTGTAAGACCGCTGGGCGCAAATACGGTGTAACAAAAGTATTGCAATGACTGCCATTTTATTCGCTAGAGTGTTAGAAAAAAATAATATATAATGTTTGGGGGTTTTAAGTAATTTATATAGCAAAAAAAAAATGTTTTTAGTCTCGTAAACACCCGAATCTGAAAAACAGCCCGGGCTAAATGTGGTTAAGGGTGTTTAAGTGCCCAGTGGGTCAAGGGTTTAAAAACGTACTCAAA